>JBCEWC010003141.1:0-31397 GCA_038996855.1 Solanum aculeatissimum
AAGAACCTTTCATATGCAAGTTGATAACTTGAATTGAAACTCTTGAAGAGTTTTCAAAAGACAATAGATTGTTTGCTGAAAGAAGTTGAAGTGAGGAACTTGCAAAATCCTTTGATCCTAAATGGAGGATTCATAAAAAAAAGATGGAACAAAGCACACTTCACCAAAACTTTTTTACACATATGAGCTCCAAAATAATAGTGATATAAATATGCAACAAATTCGTTCGAGTGACAATGTGACTGATTTTGTTTATCAAATCTCTACCAATTGCAACTTTAAAAAAGATGACATACAATATTGGGATGCGAAGATTCAAGTCTTTGGATTGATGCTCTCATCAAGGGGAGTTAATACGCGATGTAATCTTTTTTCCTCACAAGGTTTTGTCCCATTTGATTTTTCTTGTCAGGTTTTTAATAAGACATCCAAAATGTATATTATTAGATATGTGTACTCCTTTTTCTTCACTAGAATTTTTTTTCATTAAATTTTATCTAACAAGATTTTAATGAGGCACATAATCTAGCAAATAGACATTCAAAGGGGAGTGTTATAAACATATTTATATTATAGTGAAATGTCTATTATGTAGATTCCTATAAGAACAAGGAATCATACTTGGAAACCAAGTCAATTTCTTACTTGTAGACCAAGTTAGTTTTTCCCTATAAATATAAGGGTTTTCTTCATTGTAAGATATATCTGAATATTATTCAAGAGCAATAAAAAATCTTCTCTCTACTTTCTTGTTCTTTTACTTTATACTTTCATAACAAAAAACACAAAATAAAATATATAAATACAAATTTACAAAATATATTATCTTTTTGTCTTGAAAAGTCAATTGCAAACACGAACTATCACTTTTTGCATTGGTATCTCTCTCTCTCTCTCTCTCTATCTATCTATATCTCTCTCTATCTATCTATATCTCTCTCTCTCTATCTATATCTCTATCTCTCTATCTCTCTCTCTATCTCTCTATCTATCTCTCTATCTCTATCTCTCTCTCTCTATCTATATATCTCTCTTAATTAAAAATAACTCCTAAATTATGTAACTACCCTTCACTTAAAAAAATTCATCTTAAAAGTAAGTCGCTACTTTCCCCTGACACTTTCCTAACCCTACGTTGCATTACAAACTCTTTCGCGAGAGTCATCACTTCTAACTCTCATGTTGCCCCGAACAAATGCAACTCCTCAACTTTCTCTTTGTAAAAGAATCAAACGTCCATGGCAAACTCCCATAAAACATCCAAATTTGCAATCACTCTGTTACCTCCGCAAGTCTAACGTAATGCCACTGTAAATCAAACCTTCTTCTTTACTATGTCATTCGTTTTCCCTTTGTGCACAGAGTATTTGTATTAGGAGTGTTTCTTCTTTTTGCAAAATACATTTAAGGATTGGTTTACGCTTTGGTGAAACTACTAGCCACAGTTAACGATTTATACGTTATGCTTATATTTACCTACAACTTACACCTGTTTATTCATCTATATTACAACTCATTCATATACAAAGTCCATACACTTCCTAATATTTTGTACTTTACCATTCAAACAAATGAAAATCTTGGAACGTTTCATCCTCCACACCATTTTTCTGTTTTACTTAGTCTACTATCAAATTTGGTACTCTTGCATATTAGTATTAATCGTCTTTTAAATACTTTTCCTTTAATAAAAAACTGAAATAGATTGTCTTTTATAATTGCCCAAAAAGAATTCTCTAGCCAACTCGTATGAATTGTCTTGACTGCATTAATAAGATGTAGTGTTTTTTGTCAAAATAATATACTTGTGATTTTATGGCCACAAGATTATTCATATCTAAGCATTTAAATTTTAAACTCTGTAGGATGTGAAAGTGACTTACTTCCAAGCTTTTATTGGTAGTGTGAAATTTATTTTCATTGACAAACATATATTTAGACACATTGGAAATAATATTTATGAAGGGAACCGTGTGGTAAATCCCCACACTCACTTTTCTTCTGAATTTTTAATTTTTATTTTTATTTTAAAATTTCAAACTCTTTGATTTATGTTAAAGTCTATCAGTGAGTCCTCTGTATAATTGCCCGACTTAATATTTTTTCTTGTCGCCAAAAACTGGGCCTTATGGGATTGAGATATCATAGATGTTTGTGTTTTCAATTTTCCTTTCTCTTTCTAGGTGGTAGGGTTTAGGAGAGTGATTTAAAATTATCTTTTGTACAAATAGGGAGATTGTAGTAACGATTGCTTTGTTGAGCACTGATATTGACTCTTAGCTACCTTCTTTGCATTGTACATCATTCATTGATGTATCAGACTTGAAATCGTATTTGAATTGTTTATTCCCTTTTCATAAACAGTTCTGGCATGTATCTGGCTATTTTTTTTCCTCTTCATGTTGTAAGATATTCTAAAAGCACATGGTTTTATTTCACAAAGCAGCG
Source organism: Solanum aculeatissimum (assembly GCA_038996855.1). Lineage (NCBI taxonomy): Eukaryota > Viridiplantae > Streptophyta > Magnoliopsida > Solanales > Solanaceae > Solanum > Solanum aculeatissimum. The sequence goes on from JBCEWC010003141.1 coordinate 2,449, forward strand.
ATTGAGGTATGAATTCTAATGTTTCAGGAACCTTACACTATTTATTGGTCAATTGCTCCCTACACTATCTGTCTACTCTATGATACGCCACAGTGGCTAGGAAAAAGACACTGGATGAATATAATGTGATATTATTTTTTACGGTCTAATAAATATATGAGATTGAGTTATTTAAAAAAATATTTCTAATTCAATTTTCTTTCTTTCATTTGTATCTCATTGAAACTGCAAGAGGAGGTTTCGAAGTTGTTCCCCAAACAACCTGTGATAGAGTTACCATCCTTAATTTGGATGACTCCTCTTATACTTCCTTCCCCTATTTTGTCTTAGTGGATCCATCAGAGTAAGATATGCATTACATAAAGCTAATGAAAGTTTCATTCGTTGTATTTAAAGGTTCGATTGAATAAGAGATGAGGTGACCATCAACGTGTAACTTTCAAAGAACATGTTGCCATCATGTAGGCTTAATTATTGATAATCATGTACAACTGACTTGGTACTACTGAAAGGTAAACTGCATTTCAGTACTTGACATAAATATGGGTCAAAATTTTTTATTCGAGCTCAATTAGTTACTTACAAATTATCTTAAGTTTTGGCAACAAATCTTTGTCGAACCAATAAGAAACAACAAAAATGATATACTACAATTACTTCCCAACAACAACAAAAAAATCAGTAAGAGGGTCAACTACCCATGCGTAATACAGCATTATTTATCAACTTATATTGGGTGTCTGGGTGAGTCAAAGTCATTCATTACAATTATTCGTTTAGATTTTCAAGAAATAGTGCTGAAATTATAGCATTATTGCATATCCAATAGATTGGAAAAATAAAGGATGGATAGCATTTTCCTGATTATATGACAAATACAATATAGATACAATTTCACGATTATATGAATCTCAAGATTAGACATACACATGCAACACACGTGCAGTAAATCTAGTATTAAGAAAAAGACATAAATTTATACCTGAAGTTGGTATCGAAAAATCAATTACACGCTTAAACTATTGAGTTACCTACTAAATGTTCGTACCGCTCACAAGTAAATTTATTTCTCCTTTCCACACCTACACTCATATATTGTGTATCGAGTGAGAGTCACTCACCCCCTAGTGCCACCATATTTAAATGAACCAAGTCCGATTCATTTCACCCATTCATTTAAAATTTCTAACCACTAAATTTGATTGCAAATCAAATAAATTGCTATAGATTTCTTCCATTTTATTGTGTTTTTGAGTCTTGAAAGAAAGTTGGCGATTTCAAAGAATTCATCATTTGAAACATCTATTGTGTCTTCATCTCTATTGATAAAAGGTTTCATACTATTTAACTTAAAATTTTTGGGTCATATGCATTAAAAGAAGTCTTGTCACCTATAGTTATAGCTTATTATGCTTTTTTTTTTATTGTTGTATGTATTTGTAGTAGTCAAGGATTAAACTTTATGTTGTGATTGTAGTGAAGAACTTTAAAAAATGACTAGTTTATACTGTTTTTAGGTTGCTAAAATATCTTTTGATTTGATTATTTTGACATTTTATCACAATGGTGTTACGAAGACTAAAAAAAATTCATACAACAGTGAAAAATTATTGAATTTTTAAATGTTGATATAAATTGGTTGTCTTACTTTGAATTGAGGGATTATGTGAAAGAGTTAGGGTATAAATCTGGACAATGCCTACTATATATGAGACTGTCTAATATTATTGTTTTATTAAAAATTAAATCTGACATGAATACTATTATAATTTCTTAATGTTGAGTGGTGAAGAACTTTTGGAGGCATTTGTGTGACACTTGATTGTTGATCCTATTTTGATCCCGTCTTCATTGGAATTTTTAGAAGGAAAAGTGGAATAATTGAAGGTAAGGAGACATCTCAAAACAGTGGGCCTAATGCTTCTTTTGATGCTAAATTAGAACCAATCCATGTGACACAAGAAAATATTTTAAATCTTACCCTTGTTATTTCAAATATTTTTTTTCCTATCCATTCTTTTACTAATCTAACTCTTGACCCTGTCCATCCTTCTGATCCAACTCTTAATCTGACTTTTACCCTTATTCATCTTTTTATCGATTTAACTTTTGACCATATCCATCCTTCTACTGAACAAGATTCTTATATAGGATCGTTAAATGGAGAATTAAATAATGACACTGATACACATGAAGAATTAAGAAAATTTTAGGGAGGAAGAGAGGAAAAGAGAAAATAAAAAAAAGAGAAGAGGAAGAGTCATTCTCTGATCACGTAAAGTTAGAAAGTGAAACAAAAAATGATCAAATGTTAGATATTATGAATTTATAGATGATAATAGAAACAATTTAGAAGGTAAACTAGTTGGTGATGAGTTTTACTATCCCTTAGATAAAGCTGGCAACTTTTAAATAAATCTAAATGATTATAGTGATGATGAAGGAAAAGTTCAACAGAGAGTTAAAGCAATAAGAAAAAAAAAGGGTAAAAATAATTATATTTAATGCAACTTGTAAGAAAATAGTTTAATAATTGAGTCTTGCATTTGAAAGTGTTAATGAAATAAAATTGTTGTTATCAAATATGTTGTTGATGAATATGCTGCTATTGAAATGCATATTAATGAAGCTTCAAGGCTAAAGGTTGGATGTACAATTGGTTGTCCTTGGATTCTATTTGCTTGCTTTGATTATAGAACAAACAATTTTGTTGTGAAGACCCATAATCTAGTTCACAAATGTGACACTACTGATAGGAAAAAGCTTTGTAATAGCAATGTCATGATCCAAGTTAGGTTATAGGTGTGACACGGTGATCGAAATTTCGAAAGACCCCAACCAAGACATCTTAGCATATCAATAAGCATACATAACTCGATTAAAGCATCAATAACAATCTATAGGGAATTAGGAAATGGACCTCATCTCAACTTAAAAGGGAAAGAATCAAGATTCATCCAAAGATGGAAAGAAAACATAGATTCCATACATCCAACATGCCTCTACTAATCAATATATGTGAGGGCTTAAGACAAGTTCATAGCTCACTCATACTCAAATATAAAAAAAGGACCTAGTCTCAAAATAACTATATAAACTAAAAGAACAATCAAACATAAAGTAATAGGCTTGCCCTAAAAACATGGGAATTCATCAATCCTTCTTCAAGAGATCTTCTAAAGCTAGCCACTAAATGGAGGAGGAATTCTAGACTCTACATTATAAAACAATATAAGCAAGAATATACATTAGTACTTTGAATGTACTATATATATGAATAATGCATGATATACATACACATATACCTATACAACATGAAGTAAAAGTGCACGGGTCATGAAATGCAAGACCATAATAGCATATATATGAAGTAAAACATGAGTTAAGGCACAATTTAAAATCATATGATCCAAGTCTCCAATTATAATAAAATTTAGAGTAAATTTAGTCATTTTGTGGGATATCAACCTTAATCAACAATAAGACCATGTGAGCTATAATATGAAATTTGATGTAACTTCCACATTGAGAAGGGAGATGCTATTTAGACAAGGTAAATTCTATGATGGTACATTCAATCGTTCATGAGCTATATGTGGATCTACTCGCTAGACTTATAAGGAAACCTATGGTGTCACATAGTTTCAAACAAGAGGTTTCAACAAGAATTTTCTTGGGAAGATAATTGTAATGTCATTCGAACCGAACCCACCTCAAGCCTTCTTAGTGCTAAGTAAAATCCCAATGAAATAATAAAATCATAAATTAATGATACATGACATAGCTTGAATCATTAAGACTATCATAACTATAATGTCTCATTAAAATGTTAATAGTTAATCAACGTGAGAATTGTCCTTATCACATCTAGAATCCATGATTAGGTGAGAAAATACTTTCATCAAGATTCATTCATTCATGTAAGACTTTCATAAATCATACATAAGCATTTTCATAAAATATAAGTGAAGTCCTTTTTCATTCATGATCATAGTTCATCATAGACTACGATAACTATGTGGGTTCAATCTCAAATCAACTTTAAAACATGTATTAAATAAATTTATGCATAATTACAATAGAAATTATAATTATAGAAACCCATATTGGATTGGTGATCATCAATCCTAGAAAGTCTTGTAGACAAATTTCTTATAAGTCGTCAAAATCATAAAATTTAAAAGTAAAAGCTCACCTATTGGGGTCGAAACATGAACAGGCACAGACATAGTATTGCATGGGAAGTCAAATCCCAAGGAAAAGTATGTAGACACATAAGAATAAATTGAGCCAGGATCAAATAACATAGATGTAGGGCGATGACAAATCGAAATAATACTTGTGATCACAACTTTAAAGGTCTCAACCTCAGGTCTACTGAGAAAGCATAGCAATGGCCTCCCCGTCCCCCACTCGTAGAAGTTTCCCCTCTACCACCAGACTGGGTAGAAATATTATTTGCTCCTCTACCACCGGTACGTCCATCTCTATCAATCTGACCTCTACCCTGACTCTAGTCTGCGGGGCTAAACCTCTAGCTGGTGTGTTGGATCTCTGATCGGTATTGTGAAGTATGAATGGTGGGGCACAAAATGAGTCTACATAGGGCACTATCAAATCATATGATCAGGAGATCCACACCCAAAGCAAGATCTAGGGGTGGACCACTATTGTGAGGGAACAGGAAGGATATTATAGCGACCTCAACCTATAGGCCTCTACTAGGAACCAGATGAACTCTAACTTGAGCTATAAGAATCACGAGGGCCTCGTCCTACCTCTAAAGTTGTCAAGGTTGCATGAACCCCACGGTGCTGAAACAAACTACCTTCTCTGGTCATACCTCTGCCTTGATGAGGCACTCGAGTACTGTCCCGATGTCTGGACCTTTTTGGGGTCCCCAAACTCTTCTCTCTACATCAATTCCGCCTCTTTGGTGGCACTAACCACCAACTGAAAGGAAGCTCCATCTCTAGACACCCAAAATACCAACTGCCTAATAGGAAAAATCAACCCTCTCACAAATCAACATTCTCTTTGCCTCGATCGAAAGTATAGTTGTAGCATGTTGAGCTAGCTGACAGAAGTGAATCTCATACTCAAAAAAAATCATGGTGCCCTGCCTCAAACTCTCGAACCTCAGATGGCTCTCCTCACGGACACTCCAAGGAAATAATCGATCATAGAAGGCACTAGGAAATGTCTCCCAAGTCATCTAATGAGACCCAACTGGAAGGGATCCTTAATAAATCCTTCACCACTCCCTAGCTGGCCAACAAAGCTGAAGGGTAATATACCGCACGCCATGAGTCTTCACCAACCCTACGACATCAAGTAACTCCCTATAAGTGGTCAAAAACTCATGTGCATCCTCAGTCTTCTCACCCTAAAACTGATGTGGGTCCATCTTTCTAAACTTCTCATACCTGCTCTACTCATCATCAGTAAAGGCAGCTACTGGTGGAATCTCAGTAATCGGTGTTGCTAGTGGCTGCTCCACCTAAACTTAGGCCTCGAGGGCTTACTGTTGATCCTGAGGTTGAACCCTAATCCGAGTTTGGGAAGTACCAGATATATCAGCTGGGCTACCTGCCTAACCCAAACTCTCAAGTACACCTAACATTCTCAACAACGTATCTTGGAGTAGTTGTGTTACACCATAATCATGAAGAACCTGCTCCTATCTAGGCTCCATGGATGGCTCGGGGGAGATGCTCCACTTATAATCTATCATCGGTGCAGCTCCTCAGGCCGACCTTTAGCTCGTCTTTTGGCATGACCCCTGCCCTTAGATGGGTCTCAATAGTAATGTTAGGGGTTGCTTCCCCTCATATTATAGTTGTAGTAGCTCTAGACCTCTCCATCTGTCAAAAGGGCACATGACCACTCAACGCTTAAACCAAAACTCACGTACGAATTTATTAGAATGAAGTAAAAGAGAATTTCTTAATATTCTTTATAGCCTCTTAAGAATAAGTAACAGATGTCCCCATACCGATCCTCAAAACTCTACTAGACTGGGCTTGTACACCTGTGATACCTATGAACGTGGGCTCAGATACCAAATTGTCACAATCCAAAATTCGAGTGTGATGGCACTCACCTAACCCACCAACGTGAATCAGCCAAAACTCTAAACAACTCAACATAGTAATAAAAATGGAAGATAGAAATAGACTAATAATGTAGATAGCATAAGATATTGAAACTACAACTATCCCAAAATTGGTGTCGCATGTACAAGCCTCTAAATACAAAATACTCAAATGAAATACATGTATAAATGTCTAGTTCTCAAACATAACAAAACATAAAGATAGAATCTCCAAAGGTCTGCCGAAAAGACAAGCACCTACCTCTCGAAAGATCCAAAGCTCGATCTGTAAGTCAGAAAGCTAGCAAGGAGGACCGGGCTCACAACATACAAAAATGTAGCAAGGGATGAAAACCAAACAACAGGGCACTCAGGAAATGGAACTAACCTAGAGTAAAGCAATGAAGAACACAAGTACTCCTTAACACCCAACCACATACCGTCAAGCTACAAACCTGCGCTTAGAAAAGTCCCATCACAATGTATAAAATATAGGGAAATCACAAGGATATAGGTATAATCCTCACATAGCATTACATCTCAAAATGTCCAACTAATACACAAGTCAAATGATACAATAGATATCCAGTCTCATAAGCAATTCATATAATAATAGCAAACAAGAGTGATATGAGATGGAGTGAATGTCATGGGATGTAAATAATACGATACAATGTCAAATAACCGTGATGCATGTTCATCTTATGATACACACATGCTGATAACCTTAGACCAAAATCCATAGGGGCCAGACAAGGACTGTATCCGTGAACATTGCCGGCAATGACCTTGGCCAATGCTCACCCATCTGAAAATAACCTCGGACTCAATATCAACCAGCATATTACCTCAACTCGTTGGTAGAAACCTTGGCTAAACATCGATCGGTAGAGACCTCGACCACTAATCCTCATATTACCTTACTCATCTCTCGGGCGTAGCCATCACAAGTATCAAATGCACAAATAATAGTGAATGCAATGTGCATAATCTCAGTTTCATCATAATGTCAATATCATAATAATGTCAATATCATCAATGTCTCAGAATCAATCACATCTCAATATAAGATCCATTTCAACATCACTATCAAATGATTCACAAGATCATATATATTACGAATTCACAATTAATTGACAAGTCAAGATATCACCATATGAATAATTACTCAAATCAAAATCTGAGATCAAAGCCTGTGATGATACAATTCTACTACAAAGTACTCAATTCTATACACATAGGAGCATATAAGGTTCAATCATACTTAACAAAAGGTTAGAAGTCCACTTGTCTTAGATAAAGTCTGGAATCAAGCTAAATCCAAAGATTTTCCCTTTTTATGATAATTCGAATCACCAAAATCTATTCAAATGTAGCATCACAATCACAAAACGAATCTAATGACACTAAAATCAATCAATTCGAATGAAAAGGACATTATGGTAAAAAATATCATGCCAGAAAAAGTAGTTGGAATCTAAAAATTAATACATGAAAGCGTTCTCCAAGTAATAAGGAGTTAAACGGTGAAAATTATTTCATAAACGGAGTTAAAATGAGGTAGGAATGATCAATTTAATATTAGGAATCAAAGTTTGAAAAATTCTCCAATTCTCCAATTAAAATCCAAAATTATAAGTTAAAAACACAATTTAATCTAAGAAATTGAAGAAATGGGTTAGGAGATAGTTACCCAATCAATTTACTTTGAAAAATCTTGAAATTTCTCTTTAAAACGAAACTTGAAATATTAAAAATGGTGAAAAATGGTCTAAACTCGTCCTTTAAAAGAGAATATTGTTTAGGGACATTTTACTCTTTGCAAACGCGGATAATTAACTGTGAATTTGGAGGCAAAAGGGAGCAGTGCTTCGTGAATGTGGGAAGCCCCTCTACGAACGAGGAGTTTAAGACACTGGGCAATTCGTGAACTCGGGCCCACCTCCGCGAACGCGGAGGTCTGGAGACCCTATACTCTGCGCATGCGGAGAAACACTCGCAAACGCGGAGTATTAGGCCACTTGCACCAGATACAACTAAACTAGAAATTTTTGCACAGTCTAGCAAATTTGGTGTCCTCTAACATTGAAGTGACAAAAGGTAGTCAGTTCTGCATCATACTCATTGAAATAGAAACGGACCCTTGGGATTCGTTCAAAACCCTGTGAACACAAACCAAACATGCAACCCTACCAGAAAATGACCTTCCGGACTCAATGGAATCATCAAAATTTGAATTCGAGACCTCCTTGCCCCAAAATCTGAGAAAGATCGTTTAAACTAGTTTAAGACTCAAAAACTCAAAATAATCTCGGAAGCTCCAAAAATTACAACGAAGCCATCTCTAGCGGGAATTTCACTATTCGGAACTAAAGGAATTTTTGGAATCTCGATTCAACCTTCCGAACTTCGAATGTTGACCAAAGTCAAACTATGATCCAAAATAAATTAAAAATGCAATTTTGGGTCCAAAATCTTTGTTTAACTCCAAATTCAGTTCTGCAAGTTTTCCTAAACCAGATTTGACATTTCAAAGTCGATGAAATTGATAGAATTTCAATCCGACATTCAAAACTTAAAATGATCACAAAACTCAAAATTTTCAACTTTAAACCTTTTAAAACTCTTTCTTTAGCAAAACTCTAATTTTTTACAAGGTTTTTAAAATTTGACTTTTAGACCTGACCAAAAATGACCCAAGACAACTTTTGGGAAGGACAAAATGATAATTTAATCAAAATGTCAAAAATGACCTTCGCGGTCATTATAGTGAGAAGAAGAAAAAAATAGTTCAACTGACAAATTTGAACACGTTGCACTATTTTATTAGTCCTTACATAATTAAGTATTGTAATTTCTAATATATTAAGTATGTTAATTTTTATTCTTTTTTAATCTTTTTATTGGTGGCCAACCTTTTTAATAGTTTTTGCATTTTTTTTCTTTATTTTGAGTTCTTCTTCTTTTTCTTCAACAATTCATTGTAATTTTTCACTGTTAATTATTTCTTCACTTTATCCCCATGGAAGCATATTTAACACTCTATCCTTGAAGAGGAATTCTAAAAAAAATAAAGGAGTTGAGAAGATGATAACTTCCATCGAAAAGTTAATAATTTTTTAATTTAAAGTTCATGCTTTTTTTGCTCAAGCTCACCGGAGGACCCACTGGAAAAGATCGTCGGAAAAATCATGAGAAGAATATTGACTTCTATTGAAATTTTTATGATTTTTATGCATAAAATTCATGATTATGTTGCCTAAATTTATCAAAAATTCATCAACAAAATAAGTACTCTATTTTTGTCTTCTTTATTTTCTCTGGAACACCATGTACAACCACCACAATGTCATTTTTGTCTCAAACCACCATCAATAACATATTCGATTATCTATTATACATAAGAAATACAAATGAAGTGCTTGATTTTCATCCATAACTATCAAGATTCTAAAAGAATTTTACAGATCTGGAAGTTTTTTTCTGTTTCAGTGGCAAAAGTGGTGTTGCCCATCGCCTATTGCCGCCACCAACATCTCTACACTTCATAATCTTCGTACAATTACCTATTTTCTCTTCAAATTCTCTTTTTTCCCTTCAATTTATGAATAAAGAAAAAGAAAAAAGAAATGAATTTAAAAAAGAAAGATAAGTATGGTGAGAGGAGTAAGAACATACAAAGAGTACAAATTACTACTTTTGCAACAGTGTAATTAAGAAAAAAATTTAAAAAATAAAAATAATATTATTTACGTGTCAAAATGTGTGTATAACACTTTCTCACACAAAAAGTTGAGCCTATCTTCGGAAGGGGAAAATAATTCACTTATGAGTACTATGAGTGCGTAATAAGTCGTCTCAATAGTTAAAATGTGTATTCTACTTTTTAGTACAACTTCAGGTCTGCCTTTATGCTTTTTCCCTTAATTTTAATTGAAAATCAAGTTCTACAAATCAAAAGGAGTTTGTGATTAAAAAATTCATGAAAATTGAGCAAGAAACAAATTTGAAATCATTTATTTATTCAAAGTTCAAACTCTTGGAGAAACCATGAAAAATTGGAGTTCAAAACCAAGAACTATAAGTTGAAATCATGAAATGGATGAAAATAAAGATTTTAAGTTAAAATCACTTACCCAATGAATTTATCTTGAAAATTACCAAAATAGAGTTCCCAAAACTCAAAAAATATCAAATAGGAAAGAAACTCAAAATCAATCCCAAAACAAGGCTCAGATGTTGCTTTTGTGATACCCTTCATGTAAGCAGGTGCCGCTTAAGCAACCAGTGGATTATTTTAGTGGTCATCACTTAAGTGACCACTGGGTCGCAAAAGCAAACTCCACATGGTCCACCACCATCGCTAAAGTGAAGGGCGATCCACTAAGCGACTCCCTTTCGCTTTTGCGATACCTGAGGCATCAGATCTCGACAAAAATTTCAAGCAACATCTACAACTCAGAATCACCCCTCGAGATTCATTTGGAACTCCGTACACATAAATCATATGTGTTACCTTATAAAATTTGATGTTCTAGACTAAATAGAATTGTCAGAAATCGAATTCGAGGTCTTCTTGATCCAAAATCTAATTAGTCACAACTAACTAATGTAAGATTTTAAAAGATCAAAACGTCCCCAGAACTTTCGATAAATATGACAAAATCTCTCTTAGGTCTAAAATCACCTCCTAAATCCAACAGAATCATCAGAAATTTTATTCGAGCATCCAAACTCAAAATATTGACTAAAGTCGACCTTTGTCCCAATCTAACTCAAACTTTCAACTTAGGACCTCAATTCCACAAAACAAACTCGAATTTAAAAGTGTCAATACTCCTAGACTAATTTTCACATTCTTAAAACTGATGAAATTTTATTTTGAGACTCTTAACTTCGATCAGTACCAAAAACCTCTTTTTAAACAACTTAAGCCTTTGAAACTCAAAAACTCACAAATTACTCAGCTTTTCAATGAAACTCCAAAACTTAACCATACAAACAAATCCAATGTAACTCAGAGCAACTATCGATGTAAAACATTAATTTTTTCATAAATTTTCAAAAATGATTTTCAGGGTCATTATATATATATTTTTTTTTCTTCTCATGTTATTGGACAATTATATAGGAGTATACTTTTTCCCCTCGTAAAGTATTGGACAATTACAAATAAAGTAATGGAATGATAACATACGCCACTAACGTGCACGACAATTTACTAACATACGCACTTTCCTCTTCCTCTTTTCCACCTGATATACAAAACCCCGCCCCCACGCCCTACCCCACCCACCCCTACCCCTCTTTTTTCTCTAACATGCACCATCACCTCCTTTCTTCCTTCGTCACCATGGCTCCTTCTTCTTCTTCCCTTTCCAAACCCCTGAAGAAAACCTCAAACTCAAACCCTAATTCAAACCCTACAAATTCCCCAAATTGCCCCTCTTCCCACCACCATCACAACCACCTCTGTAATCACTCCCCTTCAGCCACCCTTGATCTTCTCATCTTCATCCTTGTACTTTTCTCTGGTGCTTTCCTCATCATTTCCTACTTCTCCTACATCTTCAATTCCATTTCTCTCCTTTTCCCATACCCACCGTCACTTTTACTCAACACCCTTTTGACCCATCTTGAAGACGTCGACGTTTCCACCCAGTACATCTTTTACTCATTCTTCTTTGTTGTTTTCCTATTCGTGGTCATTTTCTTTGAGATCTGTTGCGGGTTTGGATTTAGATCAAGGAAATGTGGGAAAACTGGGTGTAAAGGGTTGAGAAGGGCTATGGAATTTGACTTGCAATTGCAGGGTGAAGAGTGTTTGAGATCTGGGTGTGAAACGAAAGCTGTTAGAGAGATCAATGAGTTGCCTTGGAAAGGTGGGAGTGAGAATAATCCTGATTATGAATGCCTTCGTGCTGAGTTGAGAAAAATGGCACCGCCCAATGGACGTGCTGTATTGTTGTTTAGGTCTAAATGTGGGTGTCCTGTCGCTAAACTTGAAGGTTGGGGTGCTAAACGAGGGCGTCGGCACAAGAAGTGAGTTTTTTTTTAAAAATCTCTTTTTGGTGTTTCTTTTTGGCATTTGGAGTTATGGACTTACTCTTTTCTGTGCATCACAAAGTCCTGCTTTATGTTGATTGTGTTTTGCTTGAATTGAACAAACGTTATTTGTATAGATGATTATGCATTCTAAGAAGTAGTTCATTCCTGCTGATAGAACAAGGAAACCTGTAATGGTTACTGAAGTGAAATTTACATTTGAAGAAGAAACTGTTCGCATAATGATTAAATAAAAAGGTGCTGCTCTGGTTTAGATTCATTTGAAGGATATGGGACTTATTGTGGAAATAAAGATGGGAAAAATGATGTGATGAGCTAGAAAAAGTTGTTTTGGATATGAAGAATTTATAAATTGGGATGATGATGCACTTTTAGGGCTAATTTGTGTTTGGCTGGCTACTACAGGTCAAATGACATCCAAGTATAGTCAATGCCAAAACTAAATAATTATCTATGAGTTTGTTGATTATTGTTTCTATCCATTAACAAGTGATTATAAGGTTACTAATTGACACAGTAGCTATGAATTATTATAAAGACCAGTCAATCAACTAGGCCTCAAGTCAAACTAGTTGGAACGAACTTATGAATCTCTGAATCCATTCTGTAAAAGACAAATTAAGGGTTCTCTAAATCATACACTTATTCATATGCTGACATTATATGCTTCTAACTAGATTAAGAAGCGCTTGGTGGTCACTAGACCTAGACACGTGTGGCAACAATGAATAGTGCCCCAATTCCAACTTATTTGTATCACCTAAAGGACCCCTCGGTTCTATTTTGTTTTATTCTGAAGTAAGTCCGTAGCAATTGCGGAAAAGTAGGTACTTTGACAGGTTCTGTTCGTGTGGTTTTAGATCTATCTAGTCCCTTTTAACATTTTCAGTTATCACTATGTTGAACCTACAAAAAGTGCATAGAAAGGTTACTTTGGACATTGCTAGACCATGTCATGAGATATTTTCTTGTCGTCTCCTCTATTGGTTGCACCCTTTGTCGGATCTCTTCATATATATATAATTTTTTTTTTTGATACGTATGAAATAACATGCACATTGTAGTATTATGTACAACAAAAAGAATCCTTCCCCTTAAAATGATAGAATGAACCAAATCTATTTACTTCTAATTTTGTTGATCATTTATGATTTCATATCCATCTTATGCCCATATAATTCATCTTACGAGTTGTGGATATGATGGTCCTTGAGAGACCCAACATTATTTCTCGTATAACCTTCTTGTTGTCACAATTATTCTATTCAAGTCACCGATCCAAAAAATTATTCTATAGAAACCTTGTCTTTCATGTTGCTAAATATCTTAATATCACATAGCGTTTGTAGTTCTCCTTTTCCTCCACCCTATTTCAAATGTTTTGTGTTATGCCTTCACCTATGATTTCCCACTTTGTGGGACTACATTGGGTATGTTATTGTTGTCTTCGTCTATGATTTTTTAAAGAAAAAACCATCTCTATCTATCATGTCAATTCTTAAGGAGTCTAAATATCTCAATTGTTTGCATTCAAACACTGCAATTAATGTCAACTCACCTTCATTCTTCTTATTGGGACTACATCTCTTGAGTATATATTTTGTCTTATTTTTATTTATTCTAGGACCCATATTCCCCTAAAAAGATTTAACCATAGTTTTATCATTTGGTTGATGCATTCATTTAGTTCTATAAATTTACATATTACCATCTGTAGATAATTTACACAATGAACTCTCATTTTGTATGCTTCCTCCGTCCCAATTTATGTGGCGCTGTTTGACTTGGCACAAAGCCATAAAGTTTAAGAAAAAAAAGAAGACTTTTAAAATTTGTGGTCTAAATAAACCATAGACATTTGTATGACTATAAATCATTTCATTAGTGTTAAAGAAAAAATCTTAAGTTAAATTCTTTCTTGTTATGGAAAGGTGGTACTCTTCTTTTGGGTGGATTAAAACGGAAAATATGGCTCATAAATTGGACAAGGAGAGTATTATTGGTGAGTTCAGCCATAACTAGGTTAAACAAGTACCCCGCTCAAAGCAAGTTGTAATGTAAATTCACGTTTTGATAGGAAGTCTGTTAGATATCTTCCCGTTGTTTTACACTTGTGATTGCTCCCTGATACATATATTTCATTGTATTATATGTTTGGTCTGAATTCCTGTCTCCCGAATGAATGGTGGGGAAGCTTTGGGAAGAAACAGTTGTTATGATTGAGTATGTTGTCATCTTATGACCATTAACATGTTTTTATCACTCAGTTTGAGGTTTGGAGATTAACAATTAAGGAATAGGTGGTAAAATGTTTTATGTGCAAATGTATTATCCATAATGTATGGGAAGTGAATGTAAGTTTTGTCTCGGCTACCAAGTATAACTTGTAAGTTATTGTTTTGCTATTTATGAATAAAAAAAGATATTGCCTTTCTATATACAATCGAAGTGTAAGGCTCATCTGATGCTGTAGCAAAATATGGGAGAAGATTCTACTTTTAAGGGCTTCAAAATGGTATGTCTTTCAGTGGTGGGTTTAGGAGTTAGGACTTGAGAGTGTCAAAATTGATAGTGTTGTTGGATAAAATCGCAGAAGTTCCTACGGACTTTGCCACTGCCTGAAAGGACTATGTCCAGGGACCGGATCGCAAGACTTCACCCATCCTTTAAACTGTTGAGAGGAGATCACCCCCCTCTCAATCCTCATCCATTTTTTCCCTTAGAGAGAGAGTATTTGTTATCTTAAGGTTTGTGTGTATGGTGAGAGTACCCAGTTAAGAAGTGAATGAAATAGAAAGAAGAAAATGGGACAATTTTTTTTATCGTACGCCCTTGATCAATTAGTGAGACATTCTAGAACTATGTTTTAGATTGGTGAGAACAACCTTCTGGATGAACATGTATTGGTATTTCAGAAGTGAACTTCGCACAAGCCAATAACCTTATGTTTCGCATGTTGAATGATCAGGAAATCTAGATTATATCTAACATTATCGCTCATCCGCAACTAGGGCAAAACATGTACAGTTTCAATGTTGATTCTTGACAACATCCAATACAGCTGCGAATCTAGAGGTTGGATCCTCTATTATCAAAATTTTAAGATTCAGGGATGTGGATCCATATATGGATACGGTAAAAATAATTCAAATATCTAAAAATAGAGTTATAAAACCTAAATTATGAGATATTTTGTGAAAAACTTGAGGAAAAAATATTGATCAAGAGAAGAATCATGGAAGAAGATAAAAGGAAAGGTGGTGACAATAGAAATTTGTATATACAAGGTATTCTATTTCTTCAATTGAACCTTAGTATTAGTTTTGATTACATAAATCATTGAATCCATCCAAAATTTCTCCCTCAAATTTGGTCAAAGTACCTAAAATCGGTTGACCAGATTGGGTATGGATCCCACACTAACGTCGTGTCAACACGGATGTGGCACAAAAAATGAAGAGTCTGAGCAACTTAGGTTCTTACACTAGTGACGGCTACTTTATACATGTCCATTATGACAATTGTCTATTTCTTATGGATTCTTGTCTTCTTCAATGCCCACTGAAGAGACTTCTCTATGTACTCTATTATATGCACTCTATTATATGCTTTATTTAGGTCCATGAAAACCACGGGTAGATCTTTTTTCCTCTTGCAATAGATCCTCATCAATTTTCTTAGAAAAAATATAACTTCTGTGGTAAATTTGCTCAGGAGTTGAGATTTTGGCAATTGGCACTCTGTCGGTTTATGATTTCTCTCTTGGGCGTAGTATGATGGATTTCCTAGAGATTGTGATTTTGTGAGTATTGAATCATTGATTTTGCAATATGCACATTAGGTGATAACCCCAATTCTTCTTTCTCAAGTTGTGGTAGCATAATATTGTTGTATACAAGACCTGCATTTAGACTTTTACAATGCTAAGGGAACATTTGTTGCAAGGATAAGAGGTTGTAAACTTTATCAAGAGAAGGATAAGGTGTTATAATCCCGAGTTAAAATATGGGATTATTGATGGAATTTTTAATTCCAGGATTAGCACTCTTGGGATTTCTTATACCAAATTCCCGAGATAAAATGTGGAATTATTGATAAAATATTTAATTATAGGGTTAGCAATCTCGGGATTTATATAACGCATTCTATGTGGGACAGTGGGACGGAGCCTTGGAATAACTGGTAAAGTTGCTACCATGTGACTAGGAGTTGAGATTTTGGCAATTGGCACTCTGTCGGTTTATGATTTCTCTCTTGGGCGTAGTATGATGGATTTCCTAGAGATTGTGATTTTGTGAGTATTGAATCATTGATTTTGCAATATGCACATTAGGTGATAACCCCAATTCTTCTTTCTCAAGTTGTGGTAGCATAATATTGTTGTATACAAGACCTGCATTTAGACTTTTACAATGCTAAGGGAACATTTGTTGCAAGGATAAGAGGTTGTAAACTTTATCAAGAGAAGGATAAGGTGTTATAATCCCGAGTTAAAATATGGGATTATTGATGGAATTTTTAATTCCAGGATTAGCACTCTTGGGATTTCTTATACCAAATTCCCGAGATAAAATGTGGAATTATTGATAAAATATTTAATTATAGGGTTAGCAATCTCGGGATTTATATAACGCATTCTATGTGGGACAGTGGGACGGAGCCTTGGAATAACTGGTAAAGTTGCTACCATGTGACTAGGAGGTCATTGGTTCAAGCCTTGGAAACAACATTTGGCAGAAATGCAAGGTAAGGTTGCGTACAATAGACCCTTGTGGTTGGGCCCTTTCTCGGACCCTGCGCATTGCGGGAGCTTTAGTGCACCGAACTTGCCCTTTACTCTATGTGGGACAATAATCCTGATATTGGGATAAGATAGGGCAATGATACATATACTCTATACTCGGAAACTTTTTGATAAAGAAAAAAAAAGTTAAGGGTAAAAAAAAAAAAGTTACTCCCAAAGTATTTTAAGAAAGACAAGGGTAAACTTAGAAATAAAAGTTAATCCAATTTATCTAGTTAAAGCCAAACAGATGTTTTATATTATACCCCAATGAACCAAATCCCTACAAGTTAAAGTATATTTGCCGAATAATTTCATCATTATTTAATCATAGTGTTATAATCCCCATGTTATAATCTCAGTATCAGTTGCCCCAAGTGTTTGGCTAAGATCTGAGGCTTGTAATCTCAGTATCAGTTGCCCTTATATTGTAGGCAGAGCATTCTTCAATACCTGAATCAGGTGATTTGATGCTTTAGAAATATATGAAAAGATGCCATATTCAATTACAAGTGTTATCATATTTTATTAAGTCATTGTTACACAGTGCAGTAGTTGGATGACTTTGATTAACATCAAGAGGCGATTATAAGGATTTAGTCAATGCAACATATCCTATCTTTCGTTTTTTAAGTAGTTTGTCAGGCCCAGTGGAATATGTCTGATTACTCTTTTGATAAGTAGCATGTCTAACTACTTTGACGAGTGGATTGGTCGTTTTAACCATTTCCCCTAGTATAACTTGTTCTATCATTCAAATCTTGCAAGCTGGCTTGAACACCACTGTTTTTCAAAATAAAAAAAATCGTTCACATTTTCCTTTATTTTGGTAAACTCTGGAGTCATTTTAAGTTCCTTGGAATTTCAGTCATTTGTATCTTGCTCAACTGCAGTTTACAAGTTCAGCCTCTCCATCTCGTTGAGGTAGTGATAAGGTCTGCGTACACTCTAACCTCCCCAGACCCCACTTGTGGGATTTTACTGGGTATGTTGTTGTTGCAAGTCAAGAGGCCCTATTGTTAGTCATGCATGTTGTAGTAGTGCCAGCTTTTCTGTTGCCACAAACGGCAAACCTGCCTTTTGCACCAGAGAAGTTCTAAATAGATTCAGAAGACCTATAAGACTTATCTATAGTCTACATCTGAAGTTTCAAGAAGTTTGTGTTTTGATGTGATCATATTGACAATGATGATGACGTGGAGTCTTTGGAGTTTATATTTGTAAAAGTAATGTGATTGTGCTGACATAATTCCACACATTAATATAAAGAACTTGTGTTTGGTTGGATCGTATTGTCAAATACTCCATGCATGAATGCTATTTGTAACTTGGGCGAATCGTTTTTGTGGTGTACAATAGCAATGCTCTGTCCATTAGTCATCTTAAGTTATTAGGCTTAATTCTATCATACTTTGACCAAAAAAGTATTGCTAGCTGATTTCCTATTTAAATTCTTATGTTGACCTGTTTTCTTCTGGGATTGCCGCATGATTTCTGCATTCTCAATCTTCTGTCAACTCTTTATGGTGCATGCTTTTGTGCTGCTTATTTTCTCTCAGCTGCCTAACTTATGTTCTTTTTTCTTTTTGTCTCTTTCCACGATGGCTGACGTATAAATATGATGACCAAATGCAGGACTCTGACACTTAATGGTAAGGCAGATCCTCGCTGAATGTTGATGATTGCATATCAGGATCTAGTTTGTTACCTTATGAATTTCAGAAGAATGGGAGCTTGGCATTGTTGTTTAGAACCATTTTTACTGATCCCATTAACCAAGCTCTTCAGCTCCTTGGAACTTACTTTAGAACAATGCTCAATGTGTACAAACTATAGACAGAACTTATTTCCTTTCTCAAGAAACACATATCATAAAACATGAATAAATACATAATTGGCAGTTACTTTTTCAAATAAGGAATTGCTCATATTTTCTCCCTCATTACCTGCCAGGTTACTGCAGTGTCGAAATGGTGTCTCCCCTATTTTGAACCTCTAGTTTGCTGTATTATTTTTCAGTCAAATAAGATTTTGAACTGCCTAAATAACTTCTCCTGGTTCTAGGCAAAAGCTTTGTTCAAGTGTAGAAAGATAGAGATGAGCTCATTATTCATCAAACTTCAAACTGTGAGCCCATCGACCTTGAGTTGAACATAATAGCCTACTTTTGTTACATCATCCATTTTTCTAACTGAACAAATCAATCCTTCTTTTATTCATACCTGATCCAACATCACAAGAGATAAGAGTCTCAAGGAGGTACAAAGCGGGTGAGGTAAATTTTTTAAAGCCACGTGATTTTCTAGAATAAAAAGTTTAGTTTTAATTTTTTTTTCTAGATTAGTAATTATAGTTCTATTAATGAAAAGGATAAATATATATCATTTTTAACACGATGATAGGATGTATGCACTACTTTTTTAATAAGAGATATAGTTATTTTAGATCGCAAAGCTAAGAGGTATACATGATCCTTCTCCCTATTTATGAATATATAATACAATTGTGTATTTATTCATAGAATTGTTTGGTACATTTTACATATCTTTAGTTTAAGATCACGAGATTAAAAAAAAAAGTTCTTCAACCAAATTGAAAATGAATGAAGCATTTTTTAATTTTGTTTCAACATGCAATATAGAATCATGATTTGTAATTAGATTAATTTAAGTTGAAATTTTGTTTGGACTTTCGATTAGATATTTTTAAATTGTATTTTTTCGCATACATATAAAAATTTCAAAAGTTGTAAAAATTCTCAATTTTTATATAATTTTATCAAATAAGCAAATTATAGTTCATAAATAAGGTACCAAAATATCAAAAGGTGATCCATTGATTAATCACATACCTCTTCCTTTTATAATAAGTGTTAGCGATTACAAATTTTCAAATATACATAATTTTATAAAAATATTCACTTGTCAATAATAGTAATAACTAGTTATTTTTTAATATATTTCTTTCGGATAAAACATGAAAATCTTTTTCGATTGAACATTAATCCTTTCTTATAAAATTTAAAATGATAGAATATTTTTATGTCAATTTTTACATTTGAAATCATAATTTGCAATTCAACTTATTTTTAATTAGAACTTGAGATTTTAAATCATGTTAATTTCGTAGTGATAAGGTATGCGCATTTTGTTTTGTGGTTCCACCGGCTATTTTGTTTTGTGTCCAAACACAAGCTTCATAGTCGAATGTTGTAGACACCTCCTCCACTGTATTTTGTTTTAGTGAAGACAAGGAAGTTTTTCCCATGGTAGTGTGTAATGATCATTGGAATCAGACACAAGCCATCCTTTCACCTCTTTGCTCCATTCTTCAAATGGGTGTCGTCTTCATCTTCACAACCCCTCTTGGGTCAGACACAAACCCACCTTCAATTCTTCTTGGACAAGGACAAAAACACCAAGAAACAAAAACCCAATTACGAATTCTCTCTTGTTTCAGCCTTAAAGTCTTGTTCAGCAAATTCATCTATCACACAGGGCCAACAACTTCATTCCCTTGTCTTGAAATCCGGTCTTGAATCCAACATTTTTATACTAAATAGCTTGATCACTTTTTATGTAAAATGTGGATTAGTAAATCTTGCTAAGACAATCTTTGACTCTTGTGTTAGGTTAGATGCAGTGTCTTGTAACATAATGTTGTGTGGGTACGTTAAATTTGGGTTTTTGAATGAGGCCTATGAACTGTTTGATAAAATGACTGAGAGAAATTATGTGTCTTATACGACCATGATAATGGGTTTGGTACAGAAGGGGTTTTGGAGTGAAGGAATTTGGGTTTTTAGGGATATGAGATACTTCGGTGTTTGTCCAAATGAGGTGACCATGGTGAATGTCATTTCAGCTTATTTGCATTGTGGGGGAATTAAGGTGGATAAAATGCTTCATGGGTTGGTGTTGAAAATCGGGCTTATGGATTTCGTTCACGTGTCCACCAATTTGCTTCATTTGTATTGTCTAGGTGGGTGTTTGAAGGATGCAAATCTGTTGTTTAATGAGATACCTGAAAAAAATGTGGTTTCTTGGAATGTGATGCTGAATGGGTATAGTAAGGCTGGGCTAGTCGATTCAGCGAAAGAGGTTTTTGAACAGATTAAAGATAAAGATGTGGTTTCTTGGGGTACAGTTATAGATGGTTATTTGCAAGCAGCAAGGTTGGATGATGCTGTCAAAATATATCGTGAAATGCTATATACTGGGCTGCATCCTAATGACGTCATGATTGTAGATTTTCTATCGATGTGTGGACAAGTGATGTCAAATTTTGAGGGTAGGCAATTTCATGGTGTAGCAGTAAAGAAGGGTTTTGATCTCTTGGACTTTATTCAGGCAACGATAATTCACTTCTATGCAGCTTGCGGGGAAGTGGATCTTGCTCGGTTGCAGTTTGAAGTAGGAAACAAGGACCATGTTGCATGTTGGAATGCCCTTATTGCTGGACTTGTTAGAAATAGAAAAATTGATGAGGCTAGACATTTATTCAATCAAATGCCTGCAAGGGATGTTTTCTCTTGGAGCTCTATGATTTCTGGTTACTCACAAAATGAGCAGCCTGATACAGCTCTTGAGCTTTTTCATGAGATGTTAGCTGGTGGTGTAAAACCAAATGAAATTACTATGGTCAGTGTTGTCTCTTCTATTGCTTCCTTGGGGACCTTGAAAGAAGGTAGATGGGCTCATGATTATATTTGTAAAAATTCCATCCCTTCGAATGACAACTTGAGTGCAGCACTGATTGACATGTATGCCAAATGTGCCAGCGTCAATGATGCCTTAGAGGTGTTCAATCAAATCCGAGAGAAAGCTGTCGATGTCTCACCATGGAATGCCATTATTTGTGGCTTGGCAATGCACGGGCATGCACAATTATCTCTTTATATCTTCTCAGATATGCTGAGGCAAAATATCAAACCCAATTTGATCACTTTTATTGGAGTCTTAAGTGCATGTTGCCATGCTGGGATGGTGGAGGCTGGTGAACAGCATTTCCAGAGCATGACTAAACTGTACAATGTAAAACCAAACATTAAGCACTATGGTTGTATGGTGGATCTTTTTGGTAGAGCAGGAAGGTTGAAAGAAGCTGAAGAGCTCATAAGGAGCATGCCAATGGAGGCAGATGCCATCATATGGGGCACATTGTTAGCTGCTTGTAGAACTCATGGTAACACAGAAATAGGAGAAAGGGCAGCAGAGAACTTGGCAAGAGTAGAGCCATCTCATGGTCCTAGTAGGGTCCTCCTCTCTAACATTTATGCAGATGCCGGAAAATGGAACGATGCATTCCTCACTAGGCAAGCTATGCGAAGTCGAGGATTGACAAGGTCAACTGCATACAGTGGTGTTGTAAGATAAATTGATTATATTAGCTGCTGCAGCAGCAAAGCTCTTTTTGCGCTGGGCTGCCAAGGGGAAGAATTCACCTGTAAAAGTTTTAACTGTCTCAAATATTCAAGCAAACTGCTGATTTTTCTTCAGTTCTTTTCTTTACAATGTCCACCTATCCTTGTGTTACTAATCATAACAAGTTAGGAAACCATAAACATAAACAGCAATTAAAGAAAAGGATTGAAATGAAGTATCTTATAAAATAAAATAAGAACAGTATAAGATACTTGTTAATCACATTCAGATTATCACTAGTAGTTCAAACCTAAGTTACATTCCATACCCAATATACATGACTTCCCTCCCATCAAGAAACACCCTAAAAACACAAAGTTGCGACTTATAACTGTACACAAGGTTACTTGGGTGAACACTTAGTTTAACTACCAATAACAATCTACCTACAAAATTTCTTATGGTAACTAATAAGAAATACTATGGTGAAGCTTCCATGATCAATTCTGCAGCTGATCCCATTGTACCAATCCCACCAATGCTAAGCAAAGCAAGAGCAAGGTCCTGCTCATGCCATTGTCTCAAGCCTTTACTGAGCCTCTTTAACAACTCTGCATCCACTTCAAACACCCAAGTTGGTGTACAACCTACCATCAGGCTCACAAATCCCAACACATAGGCGTGCCAAGTAGCCGGATCACAACCAAGTGATATTTTGCCATCCAGGACGCTGGCTATGAATTCAACGTGACGCCCAATGATTTTTGGACGACGCTTTGATGCCATGGACAACGAGTCCACACCACTCGCAAATGCCCCACACAATACTGCAAAGTATGCCAGTGCATACCCTTTGAGCATTGGAACTAGATCACCCTTGTAGCCTTCTTGATTAGAGCTGTGAACAGATAAGAACCAAGAGGGAAGAGTCTCTTTTATTAATGACTGCACCAGCCCTGAACCACCAGATAACCATAATAAAGAAGCACCAAGCAAGGCAGCTAGTTTCACCTTTGTCATTGTTGCAGCAAGCGACACATTTCCAAATTTCTTTCCATTTTTGAGTATCTTCAGTTTGTTCAACCGTTGTCTTGGAAGCTCACTGTGTGCTATATCACTTATAGATTGCATCAGAAGTGAAACAATCTCTTCTCTCAGGAACATGATATCTCTGATGGATCTGTAAACTCGAAGGTACAGAATACCTGGGGCAACTGGAGAAATACCACCATAGAAATGTGATCCAAATCCATGACCAAGAAGTGCACCAATACCACCATTGCTTGATAAGGAGGAAGAGTTCAAACCAAGGGTGGCGTTGAAGCAACTTTTGAGAAGCTGAATGACTGCATTGTTGTTACTAAGAAAGACAGTTCGAGATGCAGAGAAAACGAGGAAGTCACTCCACCTTTTTGCCTTTTGGGTCCACAAAGAAGCCACAATTGGCATGCAAGGCCAAGGGCAGCCAGCTGCAAGTGACTCCAGTGCGGGGCCTGCCAGATTGAGAAAACGCTGGGAAGCTTTATCCAGTTTATATGTTATAGTAAGGCTGACAAATGCAGCCAATGGCAGTGGAAGAATTGCTGGAGAGCTGCCGCCTGGAAAAACAGAAATCCAATGATTAAGTACAAAAAGTTGAAGAAAAGATTCTGAGCCTAGACAATAGAGATGATTTCAATTCTTAGAGAATCAAATATAATTAAGCATAAGTTTCCCAACAAGGAAATGACACATAGCTTTGTTATCTTAAAAATGTTTTTCATGAATCTTTTGCCACTCTTCTTTTAGATATACTCGAGATGATTTCAATTCTTAGAGAATCAAATATAATTAAGTATAAGTTTCCCAAGAAGGAAATGACACATAGGTTTGTTATCTTAAAAATGTTTTTCATGAATCTTTTGCCACTCTTCTTTTAGATATACTCTTACTTCCACAAAAAGGTTAAGAGTTTGGAGTACCAGGAGTAGCAGATGTAATTTTCAGCGCCAACTCAGACATCAGTGTCTTGATCTTTTTTGAAATAAAATATACATATTAAAAACTATTTAAAAAAGTACAAGAATAAAAAAATTTATAGTTACAACGACCATAAAAAGGTTTCAAAAGTGTAGTCAAAGAAAACATTATGACTCCCCAAAATAGTAGTAATTGTTTCATTTGTCTTGGAAGGGAGGAAGCATTTAGCTTCGGACTGAAGTCTATGTGTGGTTCAGAAGAAGATGAAGCAACATATGTGGCTTTATTCATAGAGATAATAACATTCTTAATCACTGTCAGTAATGGGGAAAAACCTGCAGCAAGGCTTGGGACATCTACCCCAGTGGCAGCTAAAATTTTCTTGATCTGTTCCTCAACATTGGAGAGATTTGCAGCAGGACTTGGCCAATCAGTGCCATTCATAAAAACTGGTTTCCAGACACCACGAGTGACCTCAGCAGAGAAGTAGCTTACAATGGTTGCTAGTGATGCAGGAAGATAATCAGCCAAATCTTTAAGACCTGAAATTGTGAACGTGGAACTATTTAATAATGTAGAACCACGATTTTCAGTCTATATAAGAGTTAAAGACATTGTCAAAATGCCTGAAATTCCTAACCCCTATTCCCATTGAAGTTATACTTCAACACATACTTGATGAAATACATACTTACAGGGAAGCAACTATAATCAAATTCCTAGAGATATATGTTGAAAAGTGAAGTTACAATTGCTAAGTAGTTTAGTCTGAGATGTGCAAGTGGATGATCTTGGAGCTGCATATTCTTGGGTTGAAAGGAAGATGTACTTTAAAAGAGCAATCTATTACATGCATGGACTAACCTGTGCAAAGTTCACGAGGAGAAAGTCTTCCATGGGCACATGCTGTTAGAGCAGCATCAACCACAAAAGGAACGGCTTCGAGGACGTCCCAAGCAGGTAATTTAGGCCTCAGCGAAGTATCCTCACTTCCAGTTCCAGAAGAACTACTACTTCCAGATGTTATGAAGATCAAATTCTGACTTCCCCCGTTAATCTTTTTGAACATCATATTTAGTAAAAGATCAACAGTTTGACAGACAAGAGTCCCATTCACAAGACCAGACAAAGCTGAAGCTATACATGCCAAATGTTGCCTATACCAAACTCTCAATTTTGGAAAGGAGTCTACAAATATTGGATTAGGAGATGAGGAACTTGCAACAGTTGCTAGTCTCCTTCTATTGGGGTCCTTTAACATGTTTCCAGAAGAAACAAGATGGGAATTTCTCACTAGTAGAAGGTATTCGGGAGTTAACTGGCATCCCACAGGGGGCACATCTCCGACTCTATATTCAATAGGTGGATGGTTGAACCTCCATAACTTTAGAAGTAGAGCAAAGGCATTTGAAAACACAGCATGCACTGAAATGTCCTCTCCTGTTGTCAGTGTCCATGAGATACTGGGAGCACATGAACCAAATACCTCACATATTGTCATTGCTGAAGCAGCAAGTTGTGGGACCTGAAAATTAGAAATCAATAGTTAGAAGTTTAGAACGGCATGCAAAACTCAGAAATTGCTCATGCCTCACTTCTCATTCAAATAAAAAATGAAAGAGAAAACGAGTTCTCCCATTTAACCGGAAATATTTTACAGACATCTAAGATGTGTTAATGATAGAGTAGGAAGCTGCTAAAATGTCTTACCTTTCACATTCACTTGAATACAACTTGACTGTAAGAAAATAATAAATGTTGTGAGATATACTCCCCACAATCCAGAGAAACATCTAATAAATCTTTAAGTTCTTTCATTTTTATTTTTTTTGGTTAAGTAAGACTTCAGATTTGGCTTCAAGAATCTGTTGAGAAGAGAAATCTAAAATGTTCTCTTCTGAAAACTTTGAAGTTCTCCAATTCCTCATTAAAATTCTCAAACTTACTAATTTTTACAGCACTTTGTGGAACATAAAGAAAGTGTTAGGATTACTATGCTTCAAAGGCTACAAAAGAACATAGTAAAGGGTGTAACTAAACATAGTAAAGGGTGTAACTATGTGCTTTTAGGCCTCCCAGTTTGTCATGCTATGCAATGTCAGCATCATAATCTTTGAAAGTTTGTGCATGAAGACCTCGTTCAAAAGACTGTTCTAGTCCAAGACTTTGAGAGAGCAAGTGTACCATTGCTCTAATGCTCAATCTTATCTTAGAACTTTAGAAAGAAAAAAGTTAACTAATCAAGCAAGTGATCTATCACAGAGAAAGAACTCAACTTGTTCACATATGAACAGAGAGCATGGAGTACACTTCCCAGCTGAAAATGACAAACTCCAAAAGAAGCCCATAATTGAGATGAAGGCCCTTTGTTTAAGAAAACTTGGTTCTTTCGCTTCTCTTGCAGCTATTATATGACCAATAAATACTAAATGGTAAGTTGGTTCTGTATGTTAGTGAAACCCTATCAATTAGTTAGTAGTGTAACCAACATCATCAACAACAACATACCCAGTGTAGTCCCAAAAAGTACGGTCTAGGAGGGTAGAGTTACGCTGACCTTACCCCTACCTCAAAGGTAGAGAGGTGGTTTCTAATAAACCCTCCGTTCAAGAAAAACATAGAAAAAGTAGTAGTGTAACCATGCAAATGAATTTATCATCATTCATAGAAACAGTTCTCATCTTATATAAGAAACAGTATCAAGCTTAACAAACATACCATGCCGTGAAGGGAGAAAATCTGAACACAGTCCACTGGTGCTATTCCAACGAGTAAGCCATTTAACATTGGAGCATAGCCTATTAAATGGCTATCTTTACCAGAATAGTCAGTAGGAACTGGAGGAGACAATAATCTGGTTATGAAATTGACGGTATGTTCCTGCATGATCATAACCAAAAGGAAGAATCACATCATTTCTCTGCAAGAACAATGTAACAATACTTTTAGTAATGGGTATCAAGATCGTAGTGTCACTTAGACTTGAGACCTGAACCATTTGGCACATGCATCCACAATTTAGACTAAAGAATTTCCTTTCTCTTATAGAGTTGACTCACAGATTTGCTGAAACAAATTATTTGCTTATTACCTGTACATTCCAACCACGAATTAGTGAGGCTCCACAAAGAATGGTAGCAGCAGCTATCTTCTCATCATCTGCTCCTTTGACCGCCACCTCGAAAATCTTCTCAAGCTCTGCTAAACTTCCATTAAATCCATGAGCTTAAATTAAGTTGCTTTACCCTTGGCTAAATCAATTAAAAAGAGCATCTGATATACCTGGCTTCAGGAAAGAAAAAAGCAACTGAAGACCAGGCTACCATCATAGAAAACTATAGATTTTGACTACTATCTGTATTTCTGTAGTTAGGAGTCATCGCCTAGGATAAGAGGACAACTATGTATAACTCTACCATCAGCCCTTTCCAAACATATACACATTGTTGTTTCAGTATTGCAAGCTCCAATTATTACAGAGACGCTAAGATAAGTAACAGCATAGACTTGGTTTTTCTTGAGTTAATCATTGAAATTTAAACATTTTTTAGGGAACAAAATTGCCAACGTAAAGCTAACCTAAGCATACCTCGAAGCAGGAGCAGAAACCAAAGCATTAATCATTGCTGGAGTCAATGGGGCTCCCTTCATGAATGATGACCAACCAGGCACTTGAGTTGGCATACTGTGGGGTAACTGGTTCAAGCGTCCATTCACGTAACCGGGCCAGAAATAAGCAGAAGTGTCCAGTAAGTTTCTGGCAATGCATGCCTCAACTATCAAGTGATGCAGGTTACCAGCTGCAAGGACAAAGTGCAACTTTGATTATAGTAATCAGACAGCAACAGTACAATAAAAATAAACAAATTCTGCAAGAACTGTTGGACCACCACAAAGTCCACTTCACTGGTGTCATTTTCACATATTCATGACTTCTAGCCACATACAATAATAACATCTCTCTACATTTTATCACCACATTACAATGAAGCTTTCAAGAAAGTTAGCATTGTTAGGCATATTGTCAAGGATGGAAACATCAGACGGTAAACTTTTCAGCAAAATGATCTATCATATAAGGTTTAAGCAATTCCCAAAAATTGTAGAAAATGCTTATTTGTGTACATCTAACACAACCTTTTTCTTGGACAACAGATCGGGAAGGGTATAGAGGGTTTTTGATATAGATGGCCAGTGTGGAGATGTGAGAAATTAGCTATAGTGGATATATGGAGAGGTAGAGGTAGGTTAAAGGAGTTTTGGGGAGAGGTGATTAGACGGAATGTGGAGCACATACAGCTTACCGAGGGCATGACCCTAGCTAGGAAAATATGGAGGTCAAGGATTAGGGTAAAAGGTTGGTTGATAGTTGAGCGTTGTCTTGTTCCCCTAACAGTCCTACTATCTTATTCTTCGATTTTAGTATTACCTGTTGTTTCCTTGTCTTCAGTTATTATATTACTGTTGCTACCTATGTTGCTCAGACTCTCCAAATATAATGTCGCACCTGCATCAGATCATCCAAGAATGCGTTGCTTTTGGAGGATCCGACATTCACTCATCAGCATATTTGAAGAGTTTGAGCAACATAGGTTGCTACTTGTTCTCTTCTTAATTTTTTTAAGATAACTTCTTTGCTACTGTATTTTTTTAAGTACTTGATTTCTAAATGTTTACTCAAGCC
>JBCEWC010003142.1:0-31391 GCA_038996855.1 Solanum aculeatissimum
TTTAATCTCTTGATATTGACACTAGTATTTAAGTCTTATTGTCCTTACGTCCTATCCAAAAACCACATATTCCTTACATAACATGCCACAGTATATACATCATGAAGGATGTGAAGCACGGGGTCTCACAGGTGTGATGCTCTACTTTTGAGAAATTGTACCACTTTTATAAAATTGCTTGACCCAGGTAGGAGGCAAGGGTGAGATGTGTTATTATTCAAACCCTTTTACCACGGGCAAGTGGCAAGGCTGAGATATTATGATAACCCCTTGACCATGGGAAGGTGGCAAGGCTAAGATATATATTATGATAACCCTTGACCACGAGCAGGTGGCAAGACTAAGATATTTTGATAATCCTTGACCACGAGCAGGAGGCAAGTTGAGAGACATTTGTTATATGGTCGTATGAGGCCCCATGCATTGACTTTGCACCTCTCATCGCATTTCACCATTAGTTGTTGTTACTATCTTATCTTACCCTTATGTATATTTTATTTGTGCCCTAACCCTTTTAATGCAGGTGATAGAATTCTTTGTTATTACATACTTGCTTGATTTTTCTTACCCAGTCAGTTGAACCTACTTAGTATATTTTGGTGCACTCACCTCTACTTTGTTTCCTCCCTACAGAGCGAACATAGGGATCCCATCAGGGTAGTTGATTTCATTCTACTAGAGTCTTTTTCCATCTATCCCGGATCTTAGCAATGAGGCTCAGACTTTGAGTCACCGTAGATCTTTTAAGATTCCCTTTGTTACTTTTTATTTTAGACATTGTATTAGATATTATCAGATAACATTGTATTTCATTTGAGACAGTTTGTATTTACTCATTCATACTATTTTAGATGCTCTTCTACTCATGACTCTAGGTTTTGGGATTTTGTATTAAGTATTGTGGTTATTTCCACTTTATTTTATTCTCTTTAGTTGTGATTCAATTTTCGATCATGACAAGTTTGGTGTCATAGCTCTATGTTTGTTGGGATTATGAGTCAAGAACATGGTGCCTAGTAGAGTCTCACGGATCGGTATGTAGACGTCCAAATCCATCTTCAGAAGGCTACGGAGCACTTGATAGGAAAAGCTTTCATATTTTGCTACTTTTCATGCATTTTCTTTATATTAGTTGTTTAAAAGTGTCTAATCTATTCCACCTACGCAGATATTGATTACTAGATTCTGATGATTAGTGAGAGCCTGAGTCAGCTGATGTGGCTCTTACTTGTGGTCGAGATAGGACTCGTGATAGGGTCATGGGTTAAGGACATGCTAGAGAGGCAGCTTCACCCAAAGGATTGGCTAGATCATCTTCTCCAAAGCCAGATTATGGGACAAAGAGGCCTACAAACCCTATTCCACCACCCTCAGCCCCAATTTCTACGCCCTCAGTTTAGGAGCTACTATTGCGGGTAGTGGCTAGATTGGAGAGAGCTTCTCTGACCTTAGCTATTGTTGATGTACCAACTTCTACATTACCAGTTGGCCCTTCCATAGTTTCAGCTGAGCTAGCCATAATCCATGTTGGTCCTTCCTCAGTTCCAGTGGATCCTCCTATAGCTGTTATGATTTTGCATCAAACATCTTGATTGAGTTCAAGTTTAGAGCTTAAGAGTTTTACTATTTCTCCATCTATTGCACGACCCTTATTTATGATTCCACCATCTTCTGCTAGCCCAACCTTGTCCACTGCTGAGTAGAAGAGCTTTGAGCAGTTTGTACGATTGGCTACCCTAAGTTTTGATGGCACACCTGGTGATATAGTTATGATTTCTTGTTAGAGTATCAGGACCGACTACGTAATTTGGCCATTCTCAAGTCACATGGAGTTGATTATACCTTTTACTAGTTCACTAGCCTATCCAAGGAATGGTGGAGGAAACTTTTGGGTCATCGACCTGTTGGATCTCCAATCATAAATTAGGGGTAGTTTACAGAGGTATTCCTAGAGAGGTTTGTGTTATATAGCCTTCGAGACAATCGTTGGGATGAGTTTGATAGACTTTAGTAGGGTTTTATGTCATTATCAGACTATGAGACTAGATTTCATACATTGTCTAGATATACCTTGTCCAATATCCCTACCATGTTTGAGAGGATTCGGCACTTTGCCAAGGATTGGATGGGTATCTTTAGGAGGCCACAACTTTCTTGGTTCTGGCTGGAGGCACATTTCAGAGTATGGTAGATGATGCTCGCATGACAGAGCATATTTAACATAATTGATAGGGTGGCAGTAAGAGGTTCCGTTAGCACGACCATTTTAGTAGAACCCCACCATGAGATTGAGAGTTTCAGAGGTAGGGCAAACAGGGTTGAGTAATCTATGCAGCCATCCCAATATCTGATCGTATTGACAGGTCTAGGCCTACTCAGATAGGCCATAACAACTCTCTTAGTGAAGCCAAATGTGGTGGTTCTTTGGCACAGTCATCTTAGGGACGAGATCCCAAAACATGTTATGTTTTTATGAGGTTGGGAACTTTGCCAACTGTTGTCCATATCATGCACCTCTCGCCTAGGCTTTTGGGTATCAGCCAGCCCGTCCAACCCTAACACCAACAGCCAGAGACATCTCTTAGGACATGAGGGGTGGTACTTGAGGAGGTCATGGCACAGTGAGAGGTGGAGCCCGTGGAGGCCCACATGCTAGCGGTGGGTGTAGAGTTTGTTATCCTATCCCAGATAGAGCTGAGGCAGAGGCCTCTAATGTGGTTATCACAGGTATGGTTCCAGGTGCCACCATTCTGCTTGAGTTTTATTTGATCCAGGCTCTACTTATTCGTATGTATCAGCTTATTTTGCTTTGAATCTTGAAATTATGTGTGAGCCACTTATCGAGCTTATTTTTTTCCACCCTAATAGGCGATTCATTGATGGTGAATCAAGTGTATCGGGGTTTTGTTATGACTTTTATGGAGACAGATACTATTATTGACTTGATATTGTTGGATATGGTAGACTTTGATGTGATATTGGGTATGGATTTGTTATCGCCTCATCATGTTACTCGTGACTGCCATGAGAAGATCATGACCTTATCTTACCTTAATTTTCCCCAGTTGGTGTGGACTGGAGCACCTAGCTCCTATCCCAAAGAAGTTATTTCTTATATACATGTATGCCAGTTGATAGATAAGGGATGTTTGTCCTATTTGGCTCATGTTCGGGCCTATTCTCAGGAGTCACCATCATTAGAGACCATAAGGTTTCTAGAGAGTTTATGGATGTGTTTCTGACTGACTTTCCTGGTGCCCCTCCGGATCATGATATTGACTTTGGTATTGATATGGAGTTGGGCACTAAGCCTATTTCTATCCCCCCCTATCAGATGGCTCTAACTGAGTTGAAGATATTGAAGGAGAAATAGAAGGATTTGTTGAAGAAAAGGTTCATTCGTCCGAGTGTATCTCCTTGAGGTGTTGTTGTCTTATTTGTGAAGAAGAAGGATGGCACTATGCATATGTATATTGACTATTGTCAACTGAACAAAGTGACCATCAAGAACAAGTATCGTTTAAGTTGGATTGATGATCTTTTTGACTTCTCCAAGATTGATTTGTGGTTCGGCTATCATCAGTTGAGAGTTCAGAAGTATGTTATCCCAAATACAACTTTCAAGACTCATTATGGTCATTATGAGTTCGTGGTTATGTCATTTGGGTTGACTAATGCCCCGACTACTTTTATGGAGTTGATGAATCGAGTGTTCAAACCTTATCTGGATATCTTTGTGATCATGTTTATTGACGATATGTTGGTTTAATCTAAGAGTGAGCCCGACCATGTTCAACCTTGAGGATTGTACTCCAGAGATTGAGAGAAGAAAAGTTATATGCCAAGTTCTCAAAGTGTGAGTTTTATCTTAAGTTTGTGGTATTTTTTGGCATGTAGTGACCAAAGATGGTATTATGGTAGATCTGGCCAAGGTAGCAGTTGTTCCTGAGTGGTCTAGGCCTACTTCTATGATCGAGATTTGGAGTTTCATTATTTTGGTGGGGTATTATCGATGTTTTATTCAGGGATTCTCTTCTATTGCAACCCCATTAACTAGACTCACTCAGAAGGATGTGGCATTTTGGTGGTCAAAGGAGTGTGAAGTGAGCTTTCAAAAGCTCAAGGATTTATTGACTTCAGCACCTATTCTTTCTTTACCCAAGGAGGGAGTGCCATTTATGGTATATTATAATGCTTCTAGTATGGATTTGGGTGGTGTATTGATGCAGAGAGGGAAGGTAATAGAATATGTTTCCAGATAGGTGAAGGTGCATGAGAGGAACTACCCTACCTATGATTTGGAGTTGGTTGCGGTGGTGATTTTGTTGAAGTTATGGCGACATTATCTTTATGGAGTGCATTGTGAGATCTTTACCGATCACTAGAGTCCTAAATATATATTTTCTCAACCTAAGTTGAACATGCGACTGCGTAGGTGATTGGAGTTGCTAAAGGACTACAACATTTCTATTTTATATCATCCAGGAAAGGCGATGTGTTGGCAGATGCTTTGAGACAAAAGGTTTCTAGTATGGGGAAATTGGCATTCTTGAGGTTTGAGGAGAGGCCCCTAGCTTTGGAGGTTCAGTCGCTTCCTAAACAGATGATCCGGTTAGATATTTCTCCTCCTCAGAGTATTTTGGCCTTTGTTGAGGCTAGATTGTTGTTGCTTGATCAGATTTTTTCTCATCAGTTTGAGGATGCTATACTTTGCTTGATTCATGACAAAGTGTTGAGGGATGAAGGCAAGGCGGCTATTATTAATTTTAAGGGTGTTTTGTGGATAAATGGTTGAGTTTTTGTGTCTAAGGTAAGGGATTGGGTGAGACTAATATTGGAGGAGGCCCATTGTGCTAGATATTCCATCTATCCTGGTGTAGAAAGATGTACAATAATCTAAAACAACATTATTAATGGTTTGGATGAGAAGAGACATAACTGAGTTTGTGGCAAATTGTTTGAATTATCAACAAGTTAAGTATAAGCACCAAAAGCGCATGGATCGATGAAGAGGATGTCCATTCCTAAGTGGAAATGGGAGCATGTGACTATGGATTTTGTTATAGGTTCGCCCATGGCCTTAGGCAAGTTCAATTCAGTTTTGGTGGTTGTTGATTGTTTGACCGAATTGGCTCACTTCTTACCGGTGAAGACTAGATGCAATGTAGGGCAGTTGACTAAGTTGTATATCTAGGATATTGTCAAGTTGCATGGAGTTCCAGTGTCTATAATAGTAGAAAAAAGGTCGGTGTTCACCTCTTATTTTTGGCAGGCTCTAAAACATGATTTGGGTACTCGTTTAGATTTAAGTTCAACTTTCCACCACCAGATAGATAAACAATTTGAGTGCACTATTCAGGTGTTGGAGGACATGTTTTGGGCCTGTGTGATAGATTCTGGGGCCCAGTAGGACCAACAGTTACCATTGCCAGAGTTCTCATATAACAACAGTTACCATTCTAGCATTTGAATGGCACCATTTAAGGCTTTGTATACCCGAAGGTGTAGATCGCCCATTGGATGGTTTATGTCATGACCCGAGAGTAGGGCCTAGATGTGACATGGTGAATGAGAACTCAAGAGCCCTCAATCAAGCCATCTTAGCATCCATTTACACACATTAGTTCGGAAGCGCGTAATATAACAAGTAGCACATAATTCTAAGGGATTACGAGGCTTTAGACTCAACCTATGGGGGTGTCGCCGGGGAAGGGACTTGCATGAATCACGTAGCACACAGCAAGTACATTCTAAGGGGCGGGTAAGTATGACTCAAGCTATGGGGAACGGAGGGACTTGGGACCTTCCACATAAGCACATTCTCATTAAATCAAGTCATAACAACATAACAAAATCATAGACAAGGCAAGAAATAGTCATAATATCTCAACCCACAATATAATACGGGCGTACAATAGAATCTGATATGTCCAACAATGCCTCTACATAGAATAAAATGGGGGCCACGACATAACCCGAGCTCACCCTCAAGTCATAAGATAAGGTAGAATAGACATAACAAACATAAGATAGAGGAAGATGGGTTTTTTCCCTTGAAGTATAGGGCTCACTATTAGTAACGATCCAAGATCACAACTAAGCGTCCAAAGGTAGATAGATGTCGTCTCCAGCCCCTACATGGTTAGATCATGTAGATAAAAAGTATGGGTTAGCACATATAATGCGCTAAGTATGCGGGCATGCAATACATATGAATATGAATCTACCCAAACAAGTTAGATGACAAGGGCATATATATATAGAAGGAGTATATAAGCAAGGAAGAATATTATGCCAATATTCCATGAAATGCATGATGCATGAATGTAATAGCTCCATATTCCTAGCGGGGATGTGACCTCAACCGACAATAAGGGAGACCAAGCAAGCTACTACTTAGAATTGGACTACTTGCCAGGTAGATCCCAAGTCACCCTAAAAAGGGGAAAACAAGTAAATGCCTAAAAGGGAGCATACCCATGTTGGCACATGGTTTGACGGAAAGGAGTATGGACCCTTGGAGATAGTCCACCCCGAATCCAATCCTTCGGTGCTAAATCACAACCCACGGGAATACATATACATATACGTGATTTTAAATAAAGGACAAGTACTTTAAATCAATGCAATGCAAGGTTGGGCTAAAGATCCAAATCGTAATTCAAGTCTTTTCATATTTAGGCTAAAAAGCCAAACAAGAGTTCAAGTGTCAAGTGGAAGGGAAAATGCATAGGAGTAGCTCATTCAATGTAAGTACAAGATGGTGAAACACCCAATATGCTCAAAGAGCCAAGTCAAGACAAGATGTGATCACAATCTAGTCATATCTCATGTCTTACCAAAATCAAGTCAAGTCAAATCAAGGTGGGACTAGCCCATAACAAGAGTTTCATCAAAATCAAGTTTTCATGTATGCATATGTCATGAATGATGAGATGAAAGCATGGGAAATAAATATTCAATCTTAAATCAATAATACAATATGAAATTCAAGTGAATTCCATGAGAAATTTCCAATTTAAATCATAATTTAGATTACCCACGCTTAAAACAAGCTTTCAAGGGACAATGAATATTCAAATCTTCATAATTTCAATGTGAACCATGATAATTGAATTAAAATCATCTTAAAATCATATATTAAGTACAACCCATACTTCAATTTAATTAAATCAACAATAGAATTAAAGACCCATTTGCAAAGTAAGCTAAATTTCATAAAAATTGAAGAAGAGGAGTTTTGGGTATTCATGGTTGAAAGGAGAACCATGAATCAATCCGACTTACCTTGATTACCAAGAAGCTTTAGAGAGGGGAGATATTTAAGAAGAGAGCTCCCTTGAATTTCAAATCCAACCTTCTACCCACACCTTGAAGAGAGCTTGAGAGGAGAGTGTTTTGAAATAAATCAAGTGTTTGAGAGGATTTGAATTTGATGAAGGTGTAAAGGTTAAGTTCAGGGATTTAGGATAGCTTAGGAAGCCTAAAATGTCCTTAGAAATAACAAAAATTATAACTAAACCATTAATGGATCGGGTAAAAAAAACTGGAAACGTCACCTCCAGGGTCAACTACACGGATCGTGTAGTGACTCACGGTCTGTGAGCCCTATCGTGAGGCTTCACTTGAACACGACAAACCATCATTGTAACGGATAAGTAAAATTGCAATGACACCCCCACGGTCAACTACATGGACCGTGAGCCTCCCTGTGAGGCCACACTTGAAAGGATACTCGTCGATGAAAACCTAAGACGGTGATTCCATACTTAGATAAATTTCACTTCCGCAACCATACGAACAGTCTCACGAGCCGTGAGGCTTCACACAGATCGTGAGGTGGTCTGTGAAGCCTCACTTGACCCAAATACTTAGCGGATGATAACTGGAAATGTCACACAGATTGGTTCACAGCCCTTGAGCTTTCACACAACCCGTGAACCCTACCATCTCGTTGATGCGACTTCCGAAACACTAACCTTATACATAGAACCAATCCTTGGGTCGATACCATCCCGAAACACCTTACCCCACTCCATGTGAGTCCATAGAGGCCCCATCATGTACCATGAATTGGCACACAGTTCGTGAAGTCCTCCATGAGGTAGTGCCTTAACCAATTTCCAGAAACGGATTCTTGTGCAGACAGTCTCACTAAAAAGGTCATAACTTCTTTGTATGAACTTCGAATCAAGTAAAACCAAGTGTGTTGTAAAGATAACTCAAAGATATTTAATTTAATAAGTCATGTCTCTCCCAATTCTACCAATGCTAAGAGATATGGCCATTTAAAGTCATTACTCCCATAGGACGTCAAACATAACTTATGTCAAACAAAACTTACCCAAAGCAATTTTATTTGATGACGGTCATCCAATAGAGACTTGCAAGACTTACAAATCAATCATGGTAGGTCCAAATCAGACCTCAATCAACATTGCAAGGTTTAAAATTTCTGGGTTGTTACAGTTTGACTCGAGTTCCGCAGATGTGTTGAGTGTAGATCTACTTAGAGATGTCATGGATCGGGTCTATTTGGTATAGGGTAGGCTATTGATTACTCAGAGCCACCAGAAAAGTTATGCTAGTCGGAGGACAAGGCCTCTTGAATTCTCTGTTGGGGATAGTGTTTGGCTAAAAGTTTCACCCATGAAGGGTGTGATGAGATTCAAGAAGAGGGCCAACCTCAGTCCTAGATTCATTAGACCATTTGAGATTTTAAGAAGAGTTGGTGAGATGGCCTATGAGTTGGCCTTGCCACCAAGATTATCAGAAGTGCATCCTATATCTCATGCTTCCATACTTAGTCGGTACATTCCAGATGAGTCCCATAAGATCTCTTATGATTTAGTTGAGTTGGGTTCAAACTTTTCTTATGAGGAGGAGTCGGCAGCTATAATGGAAAGGCAGGTCCAGAGATTGAGGTCCAAAGATATACCTTTAGTGAAGGTTCTGTGGTGACATTGTTCCATTAATGAGGCTACTTGGGAGTTGGAGTCTGACATGCGGGCCAGATATCCCACTCTTTTAAAGGCTTCAAGTAATTTTTTCCATTCTGTTTGAGGACAAATATTATATTTAGTGGTGAATGATGTAATTATCTAGTTGGTCATTTTTGAGCTAATATGTGAAAATTTCTATTTTACCCCTTCGTAAGTTGCTTTGGACCTATTTTAACTATTTGCATTGTTGGAACTGAGATCCTATGTTTTAAAAATAAAAATTATGAGTTTTGGCATTTTTGGAAGCTTGAGTTGTCAAAAGAGAGTTTTTGTACCATTTTACGTTTCAGGTGTCGATTATGAAATCCATCGATTCCATTAGCTTAAGAACGTCGAATATGGTCTAGGATAATAAAATGAAGATTTTGAATACAAAGTTGTGTTTTAAGTTGTTTTTGGAGTCAAAGTTTGACTTTGGTCAACATTCAAAGTTCAAAAGCTCGAATTGAAATTTTGACAGTTTGGGTAGTTTCATATGGTGAAACTAATGTTAGAAATGCTCTTGTAATAATTTTTGGAGTCTCCAAGGGAAGATTTGGTATTTTGAGTTTTAAACTAGTTTAATTGAGTTGCATTAGTAATTATGGTGAGAAGGCCTCGAAATTGATATCTGATTATTTTGTTGAGTATGGATCGCTATTTTTGGTATGGATACATATTTGCTTTGTGTAATTCTAATTTCGGATGAGTTTTGAGGGTCCATTCTGAGTTGTGAGCATAGCTGATATACTTGGCTTCTAGTGCATTTATGTCTCTTCTTCGCATTTGATAGAGAGTCTCCGCGTTCACAGAGATTTATCTCTTGGCCTTCTCCGTATTCATGGGAAATTCTCTGTGTTTGTAGAGTTATAGATGCTTGACCCCCCCTCTTTCTCTGCATTCGCAGATTACGCCCCCACGTTTGTGGAGGTATATAGCTTTTCCCCTCCGCATTCGTGGATGCCTATCCGTGTTCACGGAGTGTATTTTAGGCATGTACAGTATTAATTGCAAGAAACCTCTATTTTTATCCATTTTCAAACATGTACAGTATTAATTGCAAGAAACCTCCATTTTTATCCATTTTCAAACATTTCAAGCTTTTGGGGCAATTTTTTACTAAGAGTTTTGAAGAATTCTTTTGGATAAATGTTTCTAACATCTTTTTAACTAATTTCTATGAATTTAATCTTGATTTTGTCTTGAATTTCATGATGTTGGATATTTAAAATTGAAGATTTTTAGTCTATAATTTGAAAACTTTAATTAACGATTTCTCATTCAATTTGAACACGATTTTAGTGGGATTTTCACCCATGAACTTCTTTTCTCGTATAGATTCATAATTTCAAGTCAATTTGCAGATTTGGAAACTTCATATGTTATCCCTAATTTTGACTATTTTGCCTCTAAGCCTAATTCGTGCCAATATACAACAATAAGATGCCCAGTGGAATCCTACAAGTGGGGTCTGGGGAGGGTAAAATATACGTAGAACTTACCACTACCTCATAGAGGTAGAGAGGTTGTTTCTGGGAAACCCTCGTCTCTAATTCGTGCCAATATAGGTATCAAAATTCATTTCTTGATGTGTAGTATCTATTTTTGATAGCTATTAATCATTTCAGTGATCGTTTGGAGGCTTGAGTTGATTGAAACCTTATCCGATTGTTGTTTTGGCATCAAGGTAGGTTTGGCTAACTTTTTTGGGACTGGATATGGGTTATTGGATTTGTTCATGTAATATTTGTAAGATATAGATTGATTCTTGAGTAAATGGGCTGATATTATAGAATTTTATGGAAATGTGATATCGATTATACTGAAATTCAAGTAAATTGTGATCCTATTTATAAATTTAAATGGAATCTTGATATTTGAGATATTTTGGATATTATTGTGATAATATGAGAATTATGATACTATTTGGGTAGTTTTGTGGTAAACTGATGGCTTTTGAGATACTTTTGAGGCTCATGTGTATACTTTAGGATGAGTGAGGTCAAGTATTGTTGGTACACTTGTCTATTAATATAATTATGTTGATCTGAGACATGATGATGGTTTGGGGCACCATTTGTGGCACTTGATATTATCCTTCATGATTATATGAGGGTTATGTAGCATTATTCTTATCATGCGATTACATATATGTTGATTTGTATCGTTGACATGCATTTATTCAACATTACATTGTTCTATCTCTTGACCCAGGCAGGAGGCAAAGGTATGATGCTCTACTTTTGAGAAACTGTACCACTTTTATACAACCCCTTGACTCGGGTAGGAGGCAAGGGTGAGATGTACTACTATTCATACCCCTTGACCACGGAAAAGTAGCAAGACTGAGATATTGCGGTAACCCCTTGATCATGAGCAGGCGGAAAGGCTGAGATATTGTTATAACCCTTGACCATGGGCAAGTGGAAAGGATAAGATATTGTGATAACCCTTGACCACGGGCAGATGGCAAGGTTGAGAGACACTTTGTAGATGGTCGGACGAGGCCCCATGCATTGACTTCGCAACTCTCATCGCATTGCACCATTGGTTGTTGTCGTAGATCTTTTAAGATTCCTTTTTTTTTCTTTATATTTCAGACATTATATTAGATATTATCATACAGTGTTGTATTTTTATTTGAGATAGTTGTATTTACTTTCATGCTATGTTTTATTTGGACATAATTTACATTTTTGGCTTTTTAAATTGGATACTTTTACTTTTTAACTTAACTTAGAGACTTTTCAATTTAAGGAAAACCGACTGTGTTACCAGTTCTCATTGACTCATGTTTTAGATGGTATATTATGGACATTGATGTATATTTTGAGACGTTTCTTTTTACTAAATGTTTTCCCTTAGGCCCTATCTTATTTTATTTCTGCAAAATATATTAGTTTGTACCTATGAATGCTTAATATGCTAAGATCGCTTGGATGAGATGCCTACAAGTGTCTCATTCGCTGTGTTACAGGTAGGCCCTAGGCTTGGGTCACCATAACAAAACTAGTCTTGAAACGTCGGTAAAACTAGACACGAGCCGGAGGAGGAGGAGCGTTGGTCCCTACATGGTGACATCACGTAGGCAAATATGGGTTAGTACTTTTAAAATGTACTGCAATGCAAGTATAAAATTGTAATGCAATCATTCATACTTTAAAGACCTTAATACATGGAATGGTAAAGGCAACATTTATATGATCTTAAGCATGCACAAGGAATAACACTCAATATGAGTAAAAGTAGTGCATAAATGAAACACATATGATGGAATGAAGACATCAATATCATACTTTTGTGAGAATGGACCGTAACCGACATATAAGACAATATGAGCTACTACATAAAATCTAGCATAACCCCTTATGTTGGAACAGGGAGTCCACTTGCCAGGTGAAACTCCGTCACATGGCATGCATCATTATAACACATAATTGACCTACGTAAATTCACTAGCCTAGCCTACAAGGGCTCCTATGGTGGTACAAAGTTAATGGGGCAAAGGGTTGCTTCTAGGGTTCCCTTACCGAACAACACCTCAATGCCTCATTCGGTCCTAAATCATCCTTATGAAATTTTTTAAAGTACATACTTAGTCAAATTATGACATTTAGAATCATAAGTAGCAATCTCAAAGAGTAGTTTGAAACTTACCAACCACCAAGTGAGAATTGTCCTTTCACAATAGGGACCATCATAAACATCATTTAGGGCATTATCGGCTTGTTTATATCTTTGATAAAACATAAACTTAAAACCTTTCTTTTATGCCCTATTCATCATCAATATTCCATGCAAATATGGACTTAAACATGGTGGGCTTAATCATAGGTTGGAACATAAAACATGTGAGTCATGCATGAACATGGGAAAATTATGCTTATTCAAAATATGCATTAACAGTCTACACGCCATCATTCAAAACCCTAACTATAGGGGTCATTACCATCAACTTAAAACTCATGAAAATACTTGGAAAACCATTACATAATAACATTAAAGGCAAAATACATCATAATACAACATGAAATCACCATTAGCATGCATGTAGTATTTAAAGGGACTTAAAGAAAAGATAAAAACTTTAAGGAAGGGCTTTGCTGGTGAAAGGAACCCACAAATCAACTCACATACCTTAGGTGGATCCTAAGAAGAAGAACTTGCTGCTATAGAGAAGGACCCTTCAAACCCTAGCCTTCTTGCCAAGTTCTTAGAGAGAGTAATTGCCCTAGGAGTTCTTGAGAAAGTGGAAGAATAAAAGGAATGGGATCTCTTAGGGGTTTTAGGTTTGTTTAGGAGAGTAAAGAATCACAAAAATGACATAGTATAAGTCTAGGACTCACAGGAAGGACAAAAATGTCCATTAAAACTGCCAAACATGAACCTCGAGACCCTAATTATGGGTCATGGACTGAATCATGAGTCGTGGTTCATGTCGTTCTGTTCTCCTTTTCTAATCTTTAGAGTCTGATTACCATCCCACAAAACCATGAACCATATCCAAGGATCGTACATTGATCCACGAATCGTGAATGGCCTTGTGGAATCTTTACACACTTAGTAAAAATTTTATTCTCAGAGACTCAATTCACGAAGGCTAACCACGGACCATCCTGTAGTCCATGGGTTACCTTCTAGAAACTCTAAAT
Source organism: Solanum aculeatissimum (assembly GCA_038996855.1). Lineage (NCBI taxonomy): Eukaryota > Viridiplantae > Streptophyta > Magnoliopsida > Solanales > Solanaceae > Solanum > Solanum aculeatissimum. The sequence goes on from JBCEWC010003142.1 coordinate 13,634, forward strand.
TTTATTTGGTTGGGACTCACACCTACGACTTAATCTACAGTCTGTGTTTCCATCCACGGGTCATAGATGGTCTTCATGGATCCTTTCAAAATTCAAACTTTCTGAGGCCCTAATTCACGAGCCAAGTCTACGGCTTGTGGTTTGAACCACGGGTCGTGAACTTGGCTCATGAAATGAGTCCTGAACATAAGGGTGGGCATTAGATTTTTTTGTTCGGTTCTTCGGTGTTTGATTTTTAAAAAGTGTGTACCATATACCCAACCAAATTAATTTGGTTCGATTCGATTCAGTTTTTCAAGTTCAATTTGGTTTTATTTGGTGATTTTAAATCAGTTTTCGGTGTGAACTAATAAAAAATAAAATGAGGAAAAAATTATAGTATAAGAAACTTAAAAATCTAAAATCATGTTAAGTGATAATGTGGCCCCATCGAACACCTATTGTGTTTAAAAAACTATATTTATCTTTGTCAAGAACTTACACCTCCAACTATTTCATGAGGAAAAAAAGCACGAAGACGGATTCCTTTACGTGATATAAATTGACAAAAATATGTTTGAATTTCCTTAGAAAATAATATTTCAAGTTAATTATGTGAATTACAAATTTGTTGTTACTTTGACTTGTTTCATGAATGATTTAATTGTTAAATAATTTATATATATATATATATATATATAATTTTTATTTTTGAGTCAAATATATAAATAAATTTTTCATCTTTTTTTAATAAAAGTTCGGTTCTTCGTTGCACCGAAGTTTTGAGACCCCTACAGCGAATACCGAACCAAAGAATCAAACTTTTGAAAAAATAACACCGACATCGAACCAAAAAACTAAAGAACCAAGTTAGTTTAGTTCGATTTGATTTTTTGATATTTATGCCCACCCCTACCTGAACATTTCTAGTCTAACGTTTTTTTGCACTTTTGGGCTTCTAACTTGAGGGTCCTTACATGATTCATAATTGTAACTAAGTGTCATTAAGAACTAGATTAATTTGTCATTGTTGTGGTAAGCTTAATTTGGCAGTAGCATTAGAATTTTAAAGAGTTGGTTCGATCAAGATCAAATAATTTCATATGCATTCCATCTTTAGGCAGGTTCCATATTTTCCTGTATTAAGCTAGTTATCTCATTCATCAATTGAAAATAATGAAAAAGATCAGAAATAGTATATCGTTGAAAGAGATGATTTTGTACCCCTTTTGCAGTGTCAAACTGTCCAAATTAAGTGAATACTTGAAACAAAAGTGTTTCAAATCCAAGTACGTTAATTCAACTCAGGTTGCTCGTAATTACTCCAACTCTAGACCATATTCCCTGTGGGATTCGACCCTAACCTTTGTTAGGTACTATATTTTGGCAGCAACTGCTTATCCTCTAATTGGAGGTATAATTTGGGCGACATCAATATTTTGGCATCGATGCCAAGGAATATGGCTTTTAGATTGGTTTAATTTTAGTAATCCGTGAATTAACTCTTATTTTCTTAGTTTACGTTGTTGTTTTTGTTTTATTGAAGCATACAAGTGTAGTGTATGCAAAACACTTGAAGTCGAGGCAATCCATTGACTCCGTTTGACCTTGGGATCTAGAAGATACTAAGGAGAATGGCCCAAAATAATGTGAACAATGATGCCATAAACGCAGTACTAAATCAGAATGATAACCCACCACCACTTGAAAATATGAATCCACCACCACAGGATCTTCAATCCATGGCTAACACGTGGAATCAATACAGGCTTGATTCTATGGCAGTGGTTGTCACCAAAGCGATCGTGTTGCCTCCTTTACTGGATGACACAATTTTTTTTGTTTTGAGTAGGTTACTTTAAATACTGCAAAATAGAGGATTGTTCGCGGGCCTACCATCAGAGGATTCGCGTAACCATCTACACAATGTAGTCTTCGTATGCAAGAGCATGATGGGAAACGAAAATCTATCCATGGATGTCATTGGGCTCTGTGTCTTCCCATTGTCTTTGAAAGGCGAAGCAACAATATGGTTATCTGAGCTCCCATAGAGTTCAATCACCAGCTGGGAAAATATGCAGAAGGCCTTTTTAGAGAGGTTCTTCTCGAGGTCAAAAAAATTAAAGTTGAAGGATCAGATCAACAACTTCGAGCAGTTGAATGGTGATTCAATCAGTACCACGTGGGAGAGGTTTACAAAGTGCCTAAAGAGTGTCCCTGACCACAATATTGTTGATGATTCCTTGGTGGAAATCTTCTTCCGAGCCTTAGATGAAAATAGCCAAGTTGTGGTTGATACTATCATGGGAGACTCATTTTTAGATTGTCTATTCCTAGTCATTGTTGAGCGGTTGGAGAGAGTGGTCAAGACGAACCGTGCATGGGGAAAGAGGGACAAGTCAACAACTAAAAGTTCTTTTGTAGTTAGCACTAATTCAGCCCATGCAAAGATCAATGAGGAGATAATGGAGGAGCTGGCCGGATTAGTACTAATATGGGGTTTGATGAAGCAGAATCAGGAGCGTGTGAATACAGTAACTCATCAGCCTCCACAAGCACCCATGTATCAGGAGCCTTATTATGAGGACACTTAATTCATCACTGATCAGATGGAGGGTTTCTGGACCAACACCCAAGGGTCCAACCAGGACTATTAGCGCTAAGGTCAGGGAAACCAAGGTCGGAATTTCAACAGAGGTGGCGCATTTAGGGACAACAATAGAGGTGGCTACTATGATAGAAACAGGGGCTAGGACAGAGATGTTGATTGGGATGCGGAGATGGTTTCAGAAATGGTCTATATATTCCCCCACATAATCGAGACTCTGGTACTAGTGGTTCTCGAATTGAGGAGATATTTGATCAACTGTTGAAGAAAGTTGACGCTCAGGATGAGACACTGAAGGGCATGAAATTTGACATCTCCAGTATTCATCAAAAAATTGAGTTTCATTATATTGCTATCAAGTAGCTGGAGCAATAGTTTGGTCAGATGTCGACTCAATTGAACCAACGCCAAAAAGGTAGATTGCCCAGCAACACAGTTTAAAATCTAAAGAATGATGGGTAGTGTATGGCAGCGATGACGCGAGGTGGAAAGTAGACCATCGACCCTCCAATGCCAGTTGATGATGATGAGGTTCGTGAGGAGATTGTTGAGAGAAAGGATGCAGAGACTAGAGATGCTCATGCCAAGGATGGGGAGAGTGATGCAGTAGTGATGCCACAAAAGTTGAAACCTATTCCTAAACCTCCCCTCCTTTCCCTTAGAGACTCAAAAAGAAGGAAGAGAAAGGTAAATTTCAGCACTTCATCTCCATGCTAAAGTAACTCTCCATCAATATCCCTCTCATCGAGGCATTGAAAAAGAAGCCCGAGTATGCAAAGTTCATGAAGGACCTGGTCACCGAAAAGTGGACTGTGAGCCAATATCTTTCCCAAGAACTTCAGCATTATAGTGCGATAGCAGCAAGGTCCTTAGTGCAGAAGAAAGAAGATCTCAGTACATTCACCATACCTGCACCATTGGAGATGTTGAGTTCGCAAAGGCATTGTGTGATATAGGCACTAGCATAAATCTAATACCTCTTGCAGTATTCAGGAAGCTAGGCTTGGAGCCCCTACTCCTACAAACATGCGTTTGTTGATAGCTGGCAGGACGGTGAAGAAGCCTGTGGCGATATTATACGTCCTTCTCAAAGTGGAAAAAATCATATTCCCCGTAGACTTTGTGATCCTTGATTTCGAAGTCAACTTTGATGTCACAATCATCTTTGGAAGGCCTTTTCTAGCCACTGGATGAGCATTAGTGGATATGGAATCAGTCCAACTCAAGTTTCGATTGAATGAAAAAGAAGTCATTTTCAACATCTGTCAGCCGATGAAGAGGTCAAACGACCTGAAGATGAAAGTTTGGGCTCTTGATGAAGTCTGAATAACCACGTGGTTCAATTCATGTCGTGACAATAAATCAGGCGTTACTTGAGAGGCAACCCAAGATATTTGATGTACTAGTAATGTTTTTGTTTTGTTTTTAGCTTTTCAGACTTGTAGGTAGTTTCATTTTCATGTTTTGGTTGTAATTTTTGACCCTTGGACTGGTGGCTTATAGGGTAACAGTGTTCTCTGTGAAGGATATGCAGGTACAAGGCTGAGTCTGCCATCTTGGGCTGAGAAAGCAACAAGAAGTACCCCAGGTAAGCAAAATTATTGTGCACTCCAGTCTATGAGCCAAATTTATGGGACATAGATAAAATCACGAGTCGTGAATAGGGCTCATGGACCCCAGGTAAGATTCTGAAATTGTCCAAGTGTTGGGGGCTTCTACAACCCAATCTACGAGCCATATTTACATATATGGCCCGTAGATAGGCCTGTGAAGTCAATGTCATAGATTAGGGTTTTGGCCTACTACAAAACCAATTTCTACAAACTGTGGAATCTTCTACGGCCCGTAGTCAAGGTTTCGTAGGGCCTGAACCCAATTGGTACTCGATCCGGTCAGCGATATAAAAAAGGGGTAAATTATTTTACCCCTTATCCTTTCCTAAATCCTCAAAATACCCCAAACCCATCTTCTCCCCCGTGTCTCCGATCACCATCCGGTCATCCCCCTATTGTGTTGACTCTGTGCTTATGCTTAGCACCCACCCCTACTAGGAGGTTTTGAAGTGGTCGTACAAGTATTTAAACCTAACTTGGTTAGGGTCGATCCCACGAGGAATAAGGTAGACCCTGGATTAGCACACGTTCAGTAACTTGACTAGCATTACTCTAGTATCTCCTAGACAAAGAAAAATAAAAATGACTAAAATGTAAAAAGAGGGATTTTGCGATAAAAGTAAATCCTAACTACAATAGCAGATTTTGTATACAACCAATAAAGAAACTAACTAGGGTGACATGTTCCCTATGACTTCCTAGCTAAGATGTTTCGGATACTCGCAACTCTTGTTTGGTGTATAGGTGGGGGACAGCGAGTTAAGTTCTCCTCAATCCTTGATCGGGAATCTAGGTGAATTTCATCACATTACTGGATCAGTCTCTGTGATGTGTCGTTACTAACCCTCACTTTTCATCCCAGACCAAAACTACTACCCCTAGTAGCCTGATTAGTCAAGAAATAGTCAATTAACCTCTGCTAATTACTTCTTTTCCTATTTTTCACCTCCTGGATCAGGCAGGTGATACTAGGCGATTTCTAACGTAGGCCTCCGTTAAAATTCAGTTAATTTGAAGAAGTTAATTAATTCATCCTAATCACCATTCAAGAAATTGCAAGTAATCCAGTTTTACTTTGCTAGTGCGTCATGGTTCCCACAACCCTAGTTGTGGACTTAGCCACACATCCTTATCATATTAGCAGAAATCATGTAGGGAGAATACATAATTAAATAACTGATGAACAAAATTTAGAAACTCAATGGAATTGCAAACTTGAATTAATTAGAAATCACAAAAGATGTTCACAAGTATTTTTTTTTCTCTCGTTCTCTGACCGTTCTTCTTTTGTATATTCATTAAAAAACCTTAAAAACTATTTATAGTACTAGAAATAAAAAGTCGAAACAAAATAGGACAACTGTGTCGGCACTGGTCACGTGCCTTCACTATGACCCATATCACAGTTCACAGCCCGTGAGTCGGGGTCTCGTGAAGAGTTTTTGAGCTACTGGAGATGGCCATGAAACCTCCTTCACGAGTTGTGAAGTCTTCCATGACCCGTGAAGGGTCTCGTCTGAATCACTTTCAAAGACTCTTCACTTTCAGCTACCTCAGTTCACGAGCTTACTCTATGACCCATAAATTGGTCCACGACTCGTGCTCAGGTCTCGTAGAGTAGACTTCACATCTACATCCCTCACTGGCTGAACAAACAAACCCTCTCTATGATTCGTAGAATGACCCACAACCCATAGAGGGTCTCGTAAACTGCCTCTTCAGTACAAAAACTGCATTTCATGCTCAGGACTATGACAACACTGAAATCCTGCAAAAACAAATAAAAAACCAACATCAAATCTACTAACATCGCTTTGAGAACACATAAAATCCCAAGTTTCAAGCATTAAAAGTGTTGTATTTTGGAAGCACATCACCCCTCATATTTTCTGGCACACTTTCTGGTGAACTCCGACCACCTAGGACTGTGTGACTCTTGACCTCCTCTTTGTCAATTTCTCAACTTTGTGATCCAAATTCGGTATGTTCTTGACTTTAATTTTCATATATCACCAAAATTTTTATCATTAGGTTGAATTGTTGTTGGGAACGGTGTTTTGAGGTTTATGTGCTCAAAATAGGTGTCGCTTGTCCATATGAAATAGTATTTGGTTAAAGTTAACTGATTTGTCACCTTGGAGTGGAACCATGTGATGTTGGAAATTGAGTCTAAAATGTCTAATGAAATTGGTTGTATCATTTTTGAATATTTTTGCTTGAAACCATGTAGTCATATGTTGTTGGAAGTATATTGAACCCATTGTTTGGAAAATGGCATGCCATTGCGTGTGTGTGTTTGTTAGCATAACTTCTAATCAAACAGTGGTCGGAGTATTTTTCAATGTTTAAATTGATGTTTGACGGGGTAGTTCATAACTTATACATGTGGGGTAATTGGGGAACTTGTTCGGTTTGTCTGACTGTATGAAATTGTTGCTTCGGTGTTGGGTATAATTGTTTTGACCTGTTGTTGATCTTGTCTTGGGACCCATTTGATGGACTTATAAAATTCAAGTTGAGGTATTTTTCACATCTCGAGGGTCTTCTACGGCCCGTGGATTAATCCACGGGTTGTACTTGCCCCTCATGAGTGAAACCAGCAGCCTGGGGATATCGAGATTCCATCAGACGAAACCTTTTATAGGTCGTGGTTTAATTTGTGGCCCATAGACAGGTTTTGTAGGGTGATGCCTGCCAAATGTTAAAATTTGGAACCACATCTACGAGTCAGCCCATGGCTCATAGTTTGTGCTACGAGCCATACCTGGCCTCGTAGACACAGTTCTAGTAACTTGGTGTACCCTATCACCTATGAAGGCCTTCTACGACTCAGATTTTTACCTACGGCTCATAGACGAGCCTTCGTAGGCTCTTCTGCCATTTATTTTTTGTAACTTTTTGCTTTTGGTTCCTATATCATTGGACTCATGGGTTTGCATATTATATGTTTTCAGGTACTATGGCTCCAAAAACTAAGCATAGTGAGATATGGGCCATGTGGGATCGGTTACGAGATGAGTCGACCAAGTCTGAGACCAGTGAATCGATAGAGGAGCTCGGCGTCAGTCCATATGAGGGTGTCGAGCCACGATAGACTCGGGCGGCTACTAGACATGCAAAGTCAGTCCACACATGAGCCATAGTTGCTCGACCTCTCCATTCTGACGAAGGAGATGACTGACAGAGCAGCTCAATACAGATGACTTCCTCCGCAGAGGATTCAACATCTGGACAGAGAGCGAACTTTGGTTTATCAGAAGGGTTCAACTTTGAGGTTGTAGAGTCCACTCTCGCACCATTAGTACCACCATTGCCTTCAGATGTGTTGACTAGCAAATGGTTTGTGCGGGGGATGTAGCGGGTATATAAAGATGACCTTCAGCGTGATGAGCGGGGTCGACAGGTCTGAACTATTTTCAAGGATCCCCGGCTCATCAGCACTAGGCTTAACAGTTTCCCAAGGCTCTGAGATACTATGGCTCGTTATGGTTTAGAGTAGTTGGTAGCTCCATCAAGGAAGTACTCCCCGACGATGGTTTGAGAGTTCTACGCTTCTTATGTTGCCACCATTGACACTCGACCCCAAAAGGAAAGGGATACCTTACACAACCCCGACTTACATAGACGATGGTGAGGGGAAATCAGGTTGACATATTTGAGGTCACTATCCGTCAATTTCTATTTAGTCCCCAATATGATTGCTCCAATCTCCACTGCTGAATATGATTACAAATTGAGCCAAACTCTGGATCGGGGCCTGATAAAGGATTCACCCTACAGGGGCACTTTGATGAGATGGATCACTGATCACATTACTGAGCGATACTAGGACCCTAATTGGATTTCCACACCATCAGTGATCATCAAGGCTTCACTCAGCTTTACCGGGAATTTTTGGTGGGTTGTAGTGTGTTTGCGGATCCGAACGATACATGCTGATAATACACTCACACTGGATCATGCAGTATTGGTTTCCAGCATCATAGCTGGCTATGACATTTATTGGGCTCGCGTGATAGCAGAGCAGATATATAAAGCGGCCCTGAAGAGGTCCACCTCCATCCCTTTCCCATGCTTGATATATCGTCTATGCTTAGCGGCGGGGGTGGAGAGTCTTCACCAAGTGGATACTCTGATCGAGGTTTAGAGAAAGTTAGATACCAGCCTGATAAAGGCTATTGAGAATTCGATGGCACTCCAGCGAGCACCACATCCTCCAGTACGTATACCATAGATGTTCTCCGCAGCAATACCACCATCTGAGACTTCAAGCTCTATTGTTGCTCCAGGTGTTGAGGGACCTCCACAGTCAGAGACAGATACATAGATGAGGCCCACTCCACCTTCTTGAACTCCTGTGCAAGAGGTAGTACCCACATTCCCCGCAAGCATTATATACGTATCTGTGTCATCTATTCAGACTATGCCACAGATATTGGTTTATGTTGATTCCTAGTTGGCTAAGTTTTTACAGCAGATCAGGCCTTGGGTTATCCAGGCCATTTTAGAGGTAGAGGAGCCCATACGGACGCACTGTACGACCATCGTAGAGGAGACACTAGCACTGGTACATAGCAGCATAGATGAATTTGAGCGAAGAGTAGAACAGAGCCGCATACAGCCCAACCTCCTAATTTAACTGATATGCAGATGGAGATCCAGTAGCTCTGAGATGAGATAACAGCAGCAGCAACAACACCAGTGGTATTCTCAATGCTCGAAACTACTACCGAGACATTCATTGATCTTTTTGCTACTAAGAAGTTACCACTTCGCGCCTCTGGGAAGAGGCCCGGTCTTGAGACCGGTGATCCTGACGCTATGAGATGGGAGGCGGGGTTGATAGAGAGGCAGAAGTTCGAGGCTACTAGGTGGGGCTCCATTGCAGATGAGCAGGCCTGAAAGGCTCGTGAGTTTGAGAAAGTGAGGGGTGTTGGACCCTCCGGACATGCTGCTACTGTAGAGGAGACCACCAGGCAGGTTGAGAGTGGTCAGACGTAGTCGAAGACTGGCTCTTAGGCACCCAGGTATGTTTGTTGACCCCTATGTTTTGATATAGTTATATTTTGTGTATTGAGGACAATGCAAATCTTTTTCAATGGGGTGTGGGTAGTTATAGGCCTCAATGAAGTCTGAGTAGCCAAGACCTATAACTATCCCAATTTTTGAGTCTGAGGGATTTTCTTGTTTGTGTTCTTTCCCCAAGGACATTTACTTTCTATTGAACCGGCATGTTTAGGATGTGTAAGTCATATTAGTATCATATTGTACTAAAGTTTGTGGTATATGTTAACTTTTATTTAAAAAATGATACCCATCAAATTTTTGGTTAGGTAGTTTTGATAACAACCATGTGACATTGATAGTTGAAAGTGCTTGTTCTGATAAGGTGAGGTTTAATTGTGATGGAAAACATGATATGAGAGTTTGTATTGATAGTATAATCAGTGTCAAGTGTGTGTGAGCTTCGTTGCAAAATTCTTATACTGTGTTTTAATTCAAAACTTGTCATGTTACTCTGACTAATACCGTAGGTAAGTTGGTTAGTAAAGGATCTTAGGTCATTGTTCATATTAGCTCACTTAGCCTAAATAACTAACCAAATGTGTGATATATCCCTTGATCCTAATGTTTGAGCCTTACATATACCCTTTTTTTATAAATGCCTAAGTAACCTAACCTTTTTTATTGTGAAATCTTGAAATTGGCTCTAGTCCTTCCTTGAACATTGTGCACCTTGACACAGGCTAAAAGCCTAAGTTGAGAGTGGCTACCAAAAGTGGCCCTGGTTCATAGAATGGATATTGTACACCTCAACTCAGGCCAAAAGCCTAAGTTGAGGGTGGCTGGTGTAAGGAAAATCGCACGAAATAGGGTAGGAGGTAGTGATACATGAAAAAGGGGTAAATGTCCTTTGGGTGTAAGAGAAAAAAATGAAAAGATGCCTAGATTGTGAGCTTAAAAGAATAAGATTGGGAAAAACAAAAGGCAATGAGCTAAAAATGTGAGTAAGGCAAATAGGAGAAGGGGAGAATGAGTTGAAAAAAATAATAGTGTTGGTAGGGAAAAAGTGTGAAATAACGCAGCGTCAAGGAGGGTCATTAGTCACTATGTTCCTAAAGCATCATACCAAAGCCCTCTGAACCTACGTTACAAGCCGAGAAAGTCCTATAGTGATCCTAGTCCAAGTAGTCGAAGGTCATAGTTGCGAGTATAGGGGAAAGCATATGGTATTGAGCACAGTGTTGGAATATTTGTTGTGAGTGGGAGTGATTTTGTTAGTCCCAGGCATTGAATTTGAAAGTACTATCATGAGTGAGATACAAGACTTCTTTTTGTGAGGGCACTTGAGTTACACTGTTGATTCTAGGCTATTTCAGTGATTGTTGCTTATCTTTGGTTACCTTGCTTGTCATAGTTGCACTGTCATATATATTGATCTGCATTGGTTCATGTGATAACTATCTGATATGCACTGATTTGTTAGTTTGGGTATTTGTGACTGATTTTGAGATGATGTATGTCATTAGATTGAGGTTTCTGTGTTGTTGTATTACTTATGTAGATTGAATCTGTCGCTTGAGGACAATCAACAATTTTAAGTTGAGGGTGTTGATGTGATGCCAAAATACAACACTTTTTATGCTTAAAACTTAGGATTTTATGCGTTCTCAAAGCGATGTTAGTGGGTTTGATGTGTTTTTGTGTCTATTTTGTCGGATTATAGAAGTTGGCATGATTTTGGGCAAAGTCTACAGAATTGCAGCTTTTTGAAGACATACGAGACACTCTACTGGTCGTGGATACTTCCACGAGCCATAGAGGGGTTTCATGGTTGAGATCCAATGAAGGGCCTAATTTATGATGTTGCATCCACAAGAGATCAGACGAGTTGTGGAATTTTATACGAGTCGTGGATTAGGTTTCGTGCCTTGAGGATCAGAATTGAATGAAGTCTCAGAAAAGGGCTCAAACGAAACCCTCCACGGGCCATAAGTCAGAATACGACCCATAGAAAGAACTCGTAGAAGTTAAGCTAGATTTGAAGAATGCAGAGTACGAAGCCCAGGAACGGGCCATGGAACTTGTGTGGCTCGTAACCCAGCCCGTGAAAGTTATCAACTCAGTTTTTCTATTTCGTTTTGGATTTGATTTTTAATTATTATAAGTTTATTAGGTCTTTTTAAACAGAGAGACGCACAAGAGAACTGAAAAACACCTTTGTGACTTTAGATTTTATGATTTTTACTTTGGATTATTACATCGTGATTTCTTGTGGAGAATTTTGGATTTCTTGTTGTTAACTTTCATCATTGTAAGTGTTTAATTATGTTATTTTATATCATGATTTCTTCATCTACAATGAACATGCATAGCTAAATCCATAACTAGGGTTATGGGAACCATGAAGAACTAACAAAGTAAAATTCGAATAATTCGTAGTTCTTGAAAAGTGTGCATGCATATATTAATTATTTCTCTTCGTATTAAATGTTTTTTAATGGGTTGCCACGTTAGAACTCACCCTAATTCTTACCGATTGGATAAAGGTGGTAAGGAATTGAAAAAGGGAGTAGTTAACAGGATTCAATGCGATCCCTCTCGTCTAATCAACCAAACAGGATCAAAGGGAGGTTGTAATGGAACAATAAGTAAGGGTTAGTAATGTCACATTACGGGGATAGATCAAATCATGTAGTGAAACTCGCCTTTCGTCTGGATCAAAGGTTTTGGTGAACTTAACTTATCGTTCTACATGTTATACACTAGAAAATAATATGATTATCTGGACCTACTAAGTTAGGGAATCATGAGGAACACAATACCCTAGTTACTTCTTCCACTGGTTTCACAACACTTGCTTCTAGTTTAGTTTTATTTACTATATTTACAAACCCCTCCCCCCCCCCCTTTCGGGAGATAAGTAGGTTAATTCAACTCAGGTTGCTCGTAATTACTCCAAGTCTAGACCATATTCCCTATGGGATTCGACCCTAACCTTCGTTAGATACTATATTTTGACAACGACTGCTTATACTCTTGTTGGAGGTGTAGTTTGGGTGGCATCACTATACTATCATGATCTTGCATCTCATAACTCATGTGCTATTTACTTAAAGTGAATATCATGAATTGCCCACATACATAGTACATTCAAAGTACTAACGCGTAATCTATGCCTACATTATTTTATAATGTAGGGTCTAGTGTTCCTCCTTCCTTTGAGGCTATCTTGTTGAAGACTATTGAAGGAAGATTGGTGAGTCCTCATGATTTGAGGGTAAACCCATCTTATCTTATCTCTTGCCTTGTTATTCATGATATGATACTTTGAGACTTTATCTTTTCTTTCTACTTTTGTTGAGGTGAGCTAGGAACATGTCTTAGCCCCCGCCTAAGCTAAACTATGTAGAAGCATGTTAGATGTGATGTAAAAAGTCTATGTTCTCTTTCCTTTTTGGACATAACTTGCTTCCTTCCTCTTTTGATATTGAGATGAGACTCACTCCCTAATCCCCTTTAGATTGTAATGATACTTAAATGTCTTATGAATGCTTATTAATATGCTAAGATGGCTTGGTTGGGGTCCTTTGGAGTTCCGATCATCGTGTCACACCATAGACTTAGCTTTGGTCGTGACACTTGATTTAGGTTTCGAGTCTTCCGAACTCATTGTGAGCAACTTTGTAGCCTAGGGCCAAAATTGAGCCTTGGGCATGGAACTAACTTTTTATCAAGATGACCTCCTTAGAAATTTCAACTTCTCCATTGAGTCTAGAGTGTCGAATTTAGTAGGATAGTATAGCTCATTTCATGCATAGGGTTTCAAAAGAATCCTGAGTGCCCCTGTTAGAGAATTTTAGGACTTATTAAATCAGCTAATATTGCACTTGCTGGCCCAACACTAATTGTTCTTCGCGCCTAGGGCCATGTTTGCATAGGCCAATGATTTTGCCGGCTTTGTCCAACACTAATTGTTCATTGGAACTAAGCGTACAAGTTCTCCCAAGTTCCAATTACCTTCATGTATGAATTCAACCATTTCTTCATTCCCTCTTTAAGTTCTTATTATGCACCAATTTGGCTAAGAGGTCTCTTTTCTGTTCAATTATCCTCACAACCCTTTGCCATGTCCTTGCAAAGAACGTGATGATAATATTCTAGTTTCACCTTTTTTGTTGTTGTTGCAGATACGAGTCCATAAATTTGTCGTTTATAATCTCATATTTCAGATTAGTTCAAAGTTTAACAGAACAAAAATTCACTGTTATATACTCAACAAAGGCAAAGTGAGATTTAAATAAAAATTCCATTTCTTTCATAATACATGCAAATCTCAGTGTAAAGCAATGGAGATGTATATATAGCAAATATAGATCAGACTGGTGATCATAGAACAGAGTATTAATTCACAACGCCACCACAGTTTTTAATACTACTTACGAAGGGGGTGTCCAATACAGATTAGTTTACCATGGCTCTCTTCTGTGGACTCCTACTATAGGCTACATACAGAAATATAGATATATACAGCTACAAGTATATAGGAATTGTGCCCAGCTTATGGTGCAAATTTAGGCTGTCAAATCCTGTCATTTCATGCGACAGTACCAAAAATTAGAACATAAAAGCCAAGACATGCTCGAGGATATTAGCAAATAGGCATTAGTGGTAAATACAGAACTGAGTATAAAGACCTAGCATAGAGAAGAGAGATCTGATCTTTCAGTGAAGTGGGGAATTCGTCGGAGTTGACAGATCCATGTCAACACACATATCCTCAGCTTGCGATGTTTCATTTTCATCCTTACCTTCATAGCACATATCCTGCTCAGGAACTCCAAAGTGTTGATTTTGACTATATTCAGCATCAATAGAAATCTCAGGGATATCATCCAGCAAGCTACTAATGTCACCACAGCTGGTCAGGATGTCGGAAAAGTCACCATAGCAATCATGCATTTCTTGCATCAAGTAATTTGTGATTCCTGTGCTTACTATTTTTTCTTCTGCTTCCAAATTTTGGCTATCCTTTCTAATATGCCCGTGCTCCATAGCTATTGCTTTGTGCTTAGCAGTCCAATCTGGGCGACTCCACAGATACAATGGAGGGGACACAATATTCCATTGCTCCATCTGCTGGTTATGCACATTAATTGATCCTGGCAGGTAAAAGGACTGGCATGACAAAAAACTGAGTCATATCGCTCTCGCACTTGTAAGAGAAAATGAGTAATAAAAATCTTAGGTTTTCAATCTTTTGCACCTTGCCAGCCAAGATAACATCATCTTCCCAAATTATATCATATGGATTCTTTCTTTTGTCAAGTCTGCAATGGCAGATGATTGATATATCAAGTGGTAAGCAGAAAATAACTGAACCTGAAGTTTTCATAATGTAAATGTTTACCTTTTTGTTTCTTTGGGAACAGTAATAATGAAAAGCTTTGGTCTGAATGTGAGAGCTTTGCTTATAAATTCATTTGCCTCAGAAAAAGGGGGATTCAACCCCATGATCTACTCAAGGCACAAGATAAGATGGGTTATTCAAAACAACGTCAAAGTCATACCAAGTAATTCAAAGCCTACAGTCCAACATACCAATTTGGATCCTTCTGGTAAGTCTCTTAAACCAACAGTCATCCAATCCCTCTTCTCAAAGTTGAAATCATTCTGGAAAGTTATGAAAGCTCAAGAAGTCATTCATCCAATTATAAGACACAATGAGACAAAGCACTAAGTTAATGAATTCAAAGCAAACGATCTGATAGAGGCAATGTGGACTAGAAAGAATTTTTGGAAAAGGGGGAGGAAGGTTTCATATTCATAGTTAGCTTAGAAAGTACACAAGAGGAGAGTAACACAGGTGTAGAGATGCATTAACTCTATCCCTTCCCTTCCCACTATCATTCAATCTATCAAATAAAGTCCAGTCAACCTGTTTTTCTTTTAACTTATAGGATGATGGTTCGTAATGCCCTATTAGTTCAACCAATAGTTGCAAAATCAGCATAAATAAAATAAACAAAAAAGAGTCCATATCCATATCAATCTCTAGAAACCAATCAGATTTGTGCTATCGTGAAGCATCAAAGCACACAGATCATTTAGTTAAACAATCTGATGAGTTAAAAATTTAAAACTTGCTCATAATGCTTTCATAAAAGGAATGTGTGTGGTAATACTTTCATAACTATATGGAACTATAGACTCTCTGGTATCTCAGATGTTGTGAATAGTTCGTACTAACTAACATTGTTGTGACGTGCTTTTGAGTTGGCCCAATAAACTAAATACTCCCTATATTATCGATTGAGCTTTAATCAGCATGAGTAATCAGTCCTTTTCAAGAATCACAAACTATAACCAAGTCAAGTTTGACTAGGATAGACATGGTGTAAGTTGAGTCATATTTTAAAGCAACGATCATAACAATGTCGAGCAATCTTCTCACTTGATAGAGCATCTTATTGAGCATTGTAAGTGGCGACGAACATCATTTTCAAGGATAGTCTGTTGTCCAATAGTAGAAATAGTTTACTATATTGGTGACCTCTCGCGTCTACGAGCCATTTTGCAAGTGAAATTGGAGGACCTGTCTGTTCAACCTATTTCGTGTCTGACAACACAGACTGAAGCTAAATAATATTCGCACACGTAGGAACTTCACCATGCCCTCCAAGAATAACTCATCCCTCAACTACCCATGGTAAAGAAAAAACCATACTGCATATTTACATTCTTTTTCATCACTCTAATTACTACCCATCACAGTGGGTTTTATTTGTGTAATAGTATACCACATGATGGTTATCGAGTGCTAAGCTGTAACATTTGGTTAATGAACAAATCTTAAAAGTATCTTTGGCTGGAGCGAAAAAACTAGCTAGCTGTAACATGAAGGGCCATACTCAATGACTGACCGAACAACAATCACACAAGAAGAGTTACTTAAAAAGAGGAAAAACTCTAATATACTGTGTTTTACACCTGCTCCCCTCCCCAACCCACCCACCAGAAAAAAAAAAAGAATTCCCAGTAGGAATCTGATTCACCTGTAATTCAGATAATCATAATTCATGAAGGAAGCTGATATGATGGTTATGAAATAATTTACCTTTGGTTGTATGAGATCAAAATTTCTGAATTGGCATATTTTCCCCATTCTGACTAGTTCTTCTTTCATCAAGCAGCTAAAATCATTGGAGCCACAGCAGAAGTCGACTATCTGAACAAAAAATGCCTTAGCATTTATGAATATGTAAAGCTGCAATCCTTTGAACAAGATTAAGAGAAGGAAGAAGCAGAACAAAAAAAAAAAAATCATACCCAATATATTCCCACAAGTGGGGTTTGGGGACAGTGTGGTGTAAACAGACTTTACCCCTACCTTTGTGGGGTTAGAGAGGTTGTTCGAGATAGACCCTTGGAAGCAAAGGAAGAAGAAGAATAAAAAAAAAAATCAAAGCAAAAAAGTGCATGACAAGAGATGTTTATATGAGGTTTGCTGAATGGTAAAGGCACCCGCAGGTAAAAATCAAAGGTTCTGAAAACAATTTTATCCCCAATGTTAGCACTAAAGAATATTTTATCAATCACAAAATTGGAGGAGCAAAAGAACATGTTTAATTGAATTTGTAATCGGTCTTAGCAGGACCACAATATATGACGAAGTCAACTAGATCAAATTACACAAAGAAGTTGAATCAAGTGGTCTGAAGAGAAGTCATAAATGGAGACAAAAAGCAATGGTCCGAATAAAGAAAACCCAAGACACTTCCTAGATCATTACTCAAGTTGATAAGGGAAAGAGAAAAGCAGTACATTTCAGAAGAAATTCAACAAAGTTGATGTATTTGATGAGAAAGCATGAAGTTCCAACAAAAGGAGAAAACTTGAAGAATTTTCCCAATAACCAAGAAGTATGCCTTCCCCACGAGGAGATTAATTACGAGTACAAAAAGCTGTCTGCGCTTAAAGACTATTATAAAGACTTTAAAGAATCTAGAAAGATCAATTATGATCTGCGGCAGTCAGGATGTTGGATCTATGGAGTAAACTGGAGACACTAATACAAGGAGAATAAAAATTATATTCCTTAATCTGCAAATACTCAAAAACACTCGGAGATAGACTGAAGTTCAATCAAATCTCTGGTTTGAGAAAGAGTGAAAGGAGTAAAGAGGAAGATACTGTAACGGACTAATCGTTAGTGGTGAGCGAGAGTAAACCATCAATGCAATCGTGTTTCGTGAGTGAAATGAAAACCAACTCTATAATTGTTCATTCTGCTCAACATTCATGGTGATTGGTAAAAACCATCAATTGCTTATAATTGAGAAAAAAAGTGAAGTACCTTGGGAGTCGAGGGAACTGGATGCAAGCTTAGCCTTTGGACAACCAGCATAAGAATTCTAATGTGTTCTTTGCTATTTTAAGCATTCATTTCTTTGTTCAGTTATTTATCATCTGATATTGCATTGTGTTAGGATCGGAACTCGGGAAAAGTCGAATTTAGCCAAATAATATTATGATGACAATAACAAATACAATAGTG
>JBCEWC010003143.1:0-31390 GCA_038996855.1 Solanum aculeatissimum
ATTATTAGCTAAATATGTTATACATATATTCATTTTCAAGAAATTAAAAAGAGAATGGGTATATGAACTTTATGATTTCTTTTCAATTTATGATTATGAATTCACCAAATAATTGATGATTAGATATTTCCAATATCTTGGAAATAAAATGAATAAAAAATATATTAATTTTTAAAGTAAAGGACAAAAATATTTAAAATAAAACTAGTTTATTATGTGAACATATTTTTTTGTTATTGTGGCCAAATAGTATTATTCATCCGTTATTATAATCAAACTTATCATTTCATTTTTATTTTTTGTAAAAATAAATAAATAAATAAATCTTGGAATGTCAAGAAAAATCTTGTAAAATGTACTTATTCTTATTGTGATTACGATTATGTAGTCCGTTCATATAATTTAAAGCACGGATAAAATTTACGTATATTTTATTATTTCCAAACTTCACTTATGAAATTTAATTGAATATATTGATGTTTAATTGCAAAAATTGGGAAGGCAGGTGTAATGAAACGACTGATTATAGGAGAAAGTTGGTGAAGATTGGGGGAAACAGAAACTACTAAAAGCTTGGAAAAAAAGTGGAAGGGGACAGAGTTACAGTAAAAAAAATTACTAAAAAATAATTAAGATTAAAAAAAATAGAACTTTATTTAAATTTTGGCCAAAAAACGAGGCTGCCTTCCCACGTTGTTCTGTTCCTGCCTGTAATTAAGGTGGTTAAAACTTTAAAAAATTATTGATTAAAATAAGTTTAAACCAAGTCAAGTGGGTAAAAAAGATTAAACTTTTTTCTGTTATAAAAGACCTCGAGTCATTAGGCGCCAAATACTGAATAACACAAAAATTATTCGAATTTCCGTATCAGCAAAACACATTATAAATATTTAAAGTCGTAGATATTTAAATTCAAAATGGATAATATTACTATCGGATATTTAAGTATGAAATCAATTTTATTAAAAAAAATCTTTTGTGTGATAAAAAAGGCATTTAGATAAAGTTTTTAGTTAAATGAAATTGAAAATTTTTCATCGGTAATTTAATGGTGAGGATTTACATTCCATCTAATACTATAACCTTAAAATAGTATAAAATTAATATATGACGTTCATCATTATTAATGAAAGAAATTTACGTAAAACAGATCAATTTTATATTTTCTCAATTCACTTTTATTTGTCAGTGTTTTGTTTTTAGAGATCAATTCGACGAAAAAATGTTATTAGTTATAATTCTTCTAATATTAATATGATGTAAAAATATATTTTAAAATATTGATTAAAATTTATATAATTTGATCTCGATAAATGATAGAGTACAAGTAAAATAAACGGAACCAGTATTTGTTTATATTAATAACGATTAATTGTAAAATTATACCTCAACGTAATTAATATGGGAGGTTAAAATTACTTTTTAGTCAAAGATAGAGTGACGTGGTAGTACTTAAGCCATTTGACTGACTAAATTAACGGAACCGTCCGGTCCGGTATCACGTGACCTTAATCACAGTTTTCAAGGCTCACAAGTTCCGCTCATTTGCTGAGTCACCGCCACTTTATCTACACCGTTAGTTCACGCCGTTAGAGGGGCCATAATCCACGTGTCGCCATCTCCTTCCATAAAAAATGCGGCGGCTCGTAAAATATCTCAACGTCTCTCGCCGGTACGTTTAAACTTCCGGTAGAAACCAATCGTTAATTACATTATTAACTGTTTAATTAATCATAATTAATTTTGATTAATTATTTGGGTTGTTTTACTTTTTTTACTGTTTCGACTAGAGGATCCTATATAATAGGATTTCCAGTTGTTTCGGTCTCCACTCTTCACTGCAACTATAACTCTTTCTCCTTTACGCTCGGTTCAAAATTGTACTCTGTTTTCAATTTTCTCTTAGAAAATCATTCTGTAATTTTCACAGAATACTAATTTCTTGAGAGATTTTACTTCTTATAGCAAAGTGATTGATTCTCCAGAGCTGATTCTGAGCTGATTCTTTCTTTTTTTGTTTTTGGTTTGCCCCTTTTACACAGTTCAGTCTGTCTCTGTTTTCTTCTGAAACTTTCTTTCTGTGTATTTCCTGCTTCTGGTGTTGCAGAACTGACGTAACCCATATTTTTTTTGATATTCTTATCCTACAGAAAAGATTTTGGAGCTCTTAATCTTCTTTTTTCTGCTGCTTTTTGGGTTTAAAAAGGGAGGTTTCAAACATAATAAGTTCTTGAAGATTTTTGTTTTTACACTTTCATACCAAAAACTGTTACAAAAGCTTGTGCCTTAAAGACCTTCTTCTCCCTTTAGTCTTCTTTATTCGAAGAATCTTTTTTCCCCTTTTCTACTTCACGCCCTCTCTCACACTTTCGCTTTCAATGCGAATCTGAGAAAATCGCATAAAAATGGACCAACAAACCATATTGTCTAGTGGTGTCAAGTATACTGAACACAGAAAGCAAATCACTATGGTTAGACAAGCAGCTCCGGCGAGTTTTACTGGTCGGAGGAGGAGCTCCGAGATGAATGCCGGCGGTCCTAGAGTTGTACGGATTACTGTCACTGATGCTGATGCTACTGACTCTTCAAGTGATGAAGCGGAAGAGGGGTTTTACGGCCGTCAAAGAGTGAGAAAATTTGTGAATGAAGTTAGGATAGAGCAGAGCAGTAACTGTAATGGAAGTGTAAATGGGGTTTTGAGAAATGGGTCTTCATCGGGAACTGCTGCCGTCGCCGCGCCACCAAAGAGGCGGAAGAAGAACGCCGGAGCAGCAACGGCGGCGAGTAAGCTAAAGGTGAACAGTGTTAAAAAGTTTCGCGGCGTACGGCAACGGCCTTGGGGTAAATGGGCGGCAGAAATTAGAGATCCGCTGAGACGTGTACGGCTTTGGTTAGGCACTTACGATACTGCTGAAGAAGCCGCTATGGTTTATGACCACGCGGCTATTCAGCTACGTGGACCTGACGCGCTCACAAACTTCGCCACTCCTCCGGCGACGGCGAAAACCAGCTGCTCCGGCTACAACTCCGGCGAAGAATCTCACAACGACCAACGCTCGCCGAAGTCCGTTCTCCGATGTGCTTCAACTTCATTTGATGAATCTCAGAATAACGAAGAAACTGAAGCTGAGTCATTACCGATTTTACCCTCCGAAGAGTCTGTTAAGAAGAACTCAGATTTCAGGGACGAAAATGACATTTCCATGCCGGAAACTTTCTGCGACTTTCCACCATTTGAGAGTTTCTTCCCCGATGATTTGTTTCAGTTCGAAAACCCGGTTACCATATCCGACTTGTTTGAACCGACTACTTTACCCGACTGCAATAACATGTTGATTCTCGGGTCAAGTACTACTGATTTCGGTTTCGGATCTTCATCCTGGCCCGAAGACGATTACTTTCAGGATTTCGGAGATATATTCGGGTCTGACCCGCTTGTTGCTCTTTGAATCTGGGTTCATTCCATCGGCGATCAGTGAATGGTTTAATATCGTATTATTATTTTGTTTATTATTTTAAGTTTCGTATTTAGTCTATAAGTTTTGTCTAAATTTGTTGATTAATGTGAGTGATTAGTGAGTAATTAGTAATTAGTAGTATTAATATGTAACAGCTCCGTCACATTAACGGTGATGATGATGGATGAGATTTTGCGGTACAGTGTTGTTTTTGTGTTTCGTGCTTCTCTTTCGTTCATAAAAATAAATAAAACCACTTGAGCATTTATTATAATTTCACTAATTATTCTTTTAATTGAGATGTATTAAATTTAAGTTCCCTCAATTAAAATTAGTGCAAACATTGAATAAGACTGAAGATTTTTGTCTTTGGGGTGGGGGTTGGGGGGTGTCTGATAAAGCCACGTGTACGACCACGTGACTTGAGTAGCAATAAGAATTAGGTGAAAGAATGAAATGGCATGAATGCTTTAGCCTGTATTCACACTTTCTCAATGCCTCAATTTTGAGTCTTGTGTTGGCACCTTTTTTCTTTTCTTTTCGGCATTCGATGTTCTATATTTGATTTGAATTTGCCATCATAATATATTGGTAAAGCTTATATTCATTCTATCCTCACAAACTTTATACTTAACTCTAAGTTTGACTAAATACTAAGACATGAGCGTTTAAGCGCCTATTCGTGGAGCTAAGTGATAAGGGTCGGGACAAGAGATTGTATGGCTCGCTAAAAAGAGAGAAAGGAAAGCTTACGACTTGAACCAAGTGAAGTGCATTAAAGATGAGGAGGGTGAGGTACTGTTGGTGGATGAGACCTTTATTAAACTAAGGTGACAAACTTACTTTCATAAACTCTTAAACGAAAGAGGAGATAGAGATATTGAGCTTGGTGAGTTGATACACTTCGAAAGTCATGAAGATTTTGATTATTACAGGATGTTCAAAGTTGAAAAGATTAGACGTGTTATTAGTAGGATGAAGTACAAATTCAAGTTCAAAACTCCTTTTTCTACAATTCTTGGAATGTGAATCTTAAAAATGCTCATTTCATGTGGACACAAAAAAATTTAATGTACGAACTTTTTACCTAACTAATTGTGGCTCCATGATTAGATAAATGGAAAAAAAGGTCTAATTTTTTTTACCTATAAATGTAGGAAGATACTTTTGGTACCACCACAATACAATAGAGAACAATTAGAAGGTTTTGGTTTTAGTTTTTCCACGTTGTGCATTTCCTTGCCCATCCAAATTCATGATTCACAAAGCATTTTGTACTTATGACTTTCTATTCATGATTAAACCAATTAACACTACTAAACTTTTTATAATAACATTGTTGATTTCGAGATTTTATGTCATTTTTCAAGTGAATAATATAGTTTCAAGTTTGATCGGATAAGGTAGGATATTCACGATTAAGTTTGAAATAAAATTTAAAAGACTGAGTTTATAAAGTTTAGTAGTATTCAGTAGGTAAAGTCGTGATTAAGAGGATTCATCTGGCAATCCAAGCCAAGTACAAGAATATTCGCGGTCATTCAACCCTAAATTTATATTATATTCATCACTATCATAAGAAGTTCTGATATAAATTTATATCAAATCAAATACGATATTAAGTTTGAGATGAAATTAAGAAGGTCGAGTTTATCGAGTTTTAGCAGTATTCAGTTGGCATAGTCGCGACTAATTAAGAGGGTTCAGTTGGCAATCCGAGCAAAGTACAAGAACCTTCGAGATATTAATATTGTGTTCATCATTATCATAAGAAATTCTATAATAAATACAGACCATCAGTCAAATACGATATAAATTTTCTTCAAACTTAATTCTTAAATATCTTGACTTATATTGCGTATCAAATAAGAGAGAATTGCAACTACTACTATCTATTGTAGTTTCTTTGTGTACATTGTTAAAAATTTTAATATTTTTATGGTTTTATTATATGATCTTTTTAGAGCAATTAGACAATAATTTAGTATAGCATTTAATCATCTAAAGCAAATTGCAACACAAATAGCAAATAGGTCACATGTGTACATTAGATTTATTAATTGTAATATAGCCTTTTAGCATAATGTTTGTAGATATTAAATACTATAGTCCACACGAATTAAAACGGTATGTATGAGTTGTAAAAGGACTTGACTAATTAAATGCCACACAAAAGTGCAATTATTTTGTAAGTGTGTCTTCGTTTCACGGTTCATTTGAATTAACTCATTAAAAATAGTTGATAAATATCTCAAATTAAATATATGAGATGCTAAAATTATATTTATAAATAAATATTTGTATATTTAAATTGAAGTGTTGACGTAATACGTAATGAGTTGTATTTGATTAATAAAAATATTTTTTTTTGGTTAAAATGACTAAAATGCACCTAAAGAAATTTAGAAAATAATAATAATATAAATTTTGAAGTATTTAATATTGAAAAGGGAGATAATTAAAGGTTGTTTTAGGAAAAGTAGTTTGAATATTATAAAAGACATTTAGGAATAAAATCGTAAAACATAAAATTAAACTAAAAATATTCATAAGTCGTAAAATCACAAGTTAAGATTGACCAACTTATAATTTTTTGTATGATTTTATCTTATAGAATTTTTATGTTTACCTCATCGTCTTAGTTTTATAAGTATTCTAGTTCAACGAACTTATAAGTTTACTCTCTCTTCGTTTATTTTTACTTGTCTACCATTTTAAATAAAGATATCTCTTTTACTTCTCAAATTAAAAACATCTACAAATACTTATTTTCTAATCTATTTTTGTAATACGATTATAGTCAAAGACTCAAATGTAATATGATAAAATTATTCTTTTATTTAATTTATTAATATTTGAGAAATATAATGTATCCAATCAAATAGGATTAAATAAAGATGGACGGAGGGGAGTAATTTATTTTGTAATAATGTCACAAGATTAATTTCTCTTCTTGTCTTACACCTATAAGTAACATATAAATAATATTTTTGAAAATATGAATTGCCATTTTGATATGAAATGTGATCAGTAACAGTAAGACAGAAATTCAGTTAGAGAAACACAAAAAAAAATGTAGGAAAATGAGGCAATAATTGTAGGGGTTGACGACATGTTTGTTTGGGACAGTGAAGATTTCCATTTAAATATACAAAATATTAATTTTGTTTTCGTTTTTCTTCAGGTGATGATTTATTGGGACCCTTTTTCTCTTGGTTATGTCCTTTTCCTCATATTAGAAATTTTTATTCAAAAAAATAAAATGGTAGTAGTCAATTTTTGATGAAAAATATTTTTTTTGGAACCAAACACACCCTTAAAGATTTAACAATTTTTGAGGAAGTGATTGAGATTCAATTTTAAAGTTCAAATATTTCTAATTATATCAATAACAACAACATGTCTAGTAAAATTCTATACGTGGGGTTTGAGAAGGATAAAGTGTATGTATATCTTACCACGAGACTGTTTCCGAAAGACTCTTGACTCAAATGTATGAATCCCCAATGAAGAAGAAGAAGAAATAGATACAAAATATTAGCTGCAACGAAGTACAATGTCAAATCTGCAAACAAACAAAAAAACTAGCAAAATAATCGAAAAGCAATAACAACACAACTGTAATGACACGCCTAATTTTATGACAAATTCATCACAAGGCAAAACAACAATCTAACACTACTATCATTCTATTCTAATACACGACCTTCACTCCTTTGTATCTTAAGATCATGTCCTCGATGATACGAAGTTGTGTCATATCTAATCACCTCTCCCCAATACTTTTTCGATCTACCCTTACCCCTCCGCTGAACTTCTAAATCCAACTTCTCGCACCTTCTAAATGGAGTATCAACACACTTCCTTTGCACGTATCCAAATTATGTTTCTAACTATAGTAAGATTACATTCTTTTCAAAACAGATTAACAAAAAAAATCTGTCACATAAAATGAGACACAATAAATCTATGCAATTGCATGGCATCTTCTTTTTTTGATTTCCTTATATTCATGACAATCCATAAACTATTCCTTTTTTCCAATAACTAAAAAAAATCAAAGAATATATATCTACAAGAATTTCAAAAACAGTTAAAACTTGTTTTGTAAAATCAATATCAAACTCAACATGGTAAGTGGTCCTATGATGAGCTGTTATTGATTCAAGAAATGACAAATTTTTTAACAATCAACTAGCCATCTCTCTGTTATTACACTGCAACACCCAAACAGACCCTTCTGCATCACAATTTTTTGTAATTTTTTTTTTTACCAGAATTAACATATTATCAGACAAAATCCAAGAATTACATTAATTACACTTTTTTTGGAATATTGTTTTTTTCTCCTACATGACCAACAAATTGACAGCAAATCCAACTTTCTATATTGGACCCCTTTTAAAGAACCTAACACAACAAAATGTCCCTCTCATTTTCTCCTGATTTCTGCCTGGAGAAATCAGCCTTTTTCTGATAATATTATCCTTCTTAAGTATTTATGAAATCTTATAAGATTTATTTTCAGAAAATGTAACATGTGAATGAAGGGGTCCAATTCAACTTCTTAGTAAATAGAACAATAATTCATTCACTAACTAATGATCGAGTCTTAACGTTTTAAATAGAGTCTTTCTATCTGGTGAAAAGTGATGAATGTTCGCTAATGACCATCCCTAGGCGTGGCTCGTAGATCAATAATTCATTCACTAACGAACGATCGAGTCTTAACGTTTTAAAGAGAGTCTCTCTATCTGGTGAAAAGTGATGAATGTTCACTAATGACCATCCTTAGGTGTGGCTCATAGATCATATCATTCTTTCGAAATATTAATCTATATGTATAGAAAGATAATCTCCTAGATATACAGATAGAATAGATATTCAGACCCCTTCCATATAGTAGAGAACAATACGAGTCTTGAATTAGTTCATTTCTCGTTCAATGTCATCACGAGAAATAGTGGTGGAGCCAGGATTGTTACTAAGGAGATTCAAAATCTGAAAAAGTCGTCACACGAACTATTCGAAATGAGTTCGACATCTACTATATACATATAAAAATTATTTTAACCATCCCCCTCCTGTCCTATTTTACGTGGCACCCTTTGAGTTGACACGTATTTAAGAAAAAAAGAAGACTTGTGGTCTAAAATTATTCTTAGATATTTGTATTATTGAAAAAAGAAAATTTTAAAAATTGGCATTCTTGTTTCCAAGGGTGCCAGAGAGAGTATAATCTATCGTCGAAAGGGAAAAAGAAGAAAGGGGAATTGTGATATTTTAATTGGAATAAAGTGGGATATATATTTTGGTTGGTCAAGAATGCTTATATTTT
Organism: Solanum aculeatissimum; assembly: GCA_038996855.1. Taxonomy (NCBI): domain Eukaryota; kingdom Viridiplantae; phylum Streptophyta; class Magnoliopsida; order Solanales; family Solanaceae; genus Solanum; species Solanum aculeatissimum. The sequence continues at coordinate 8,797 of JBCEWC010003143.1, forward strand.
GAAAAGAAGGTAAAAAAGGATAAGAAGGGACCTACAATAAGTAGCTAGGATCTTCTGAGCTTTCTAGCCTTAGCACCAATTTGCCACACCAATTTGCTGGCAAAAGTCATTTTCTTTAGAAATTCTAGTATCTTTGTTTTGGGTCCCAGAAAATCTTGTATAATAACAAGTGAATTTTCCCTCCAACAACCACTTGTATTGCTTTCTAGTCTTATTATACAAATTTCCATGACCTTAATGACCACTTTATGTCTTTTGTGTATTCTCTTTTCATGATATTTCAATTTGAATATTGTTCTTAAAAGTAAGATATAAGGCTCTCTTACCCTACATGGCTTAACCTTATGAGCTACAACAATAACATATCTAATATAAGTGAGATCTGAAGAGGGAAGAGGGTATATATGTTGTATTCAGACCTTATTATTGACTTTCTTTACCATATAAAGAGATTGTTTTCAATAATAGACCCTTGGATTACAACAAAAATAACATATTCAGTGAAATCCCACAAGTGGGGTCTGGAGAGGGTAGAATGTATGTAGATATTACCACTATCTCAAAAGTAGAGATGTTGTTTCCTGGAATAGACCCTCGGATTAGAAGCTCCAAAATAGTATTCAATCTGTTCAAATTTATTTGACATACTTTATTTTAATTTTTCTCCCAAGAATATATGATGTCTTTCTATATTTTATGCCTTGTTTTGATCATAAATCTAAAAAATCTTTCTTTTTTCATAAATTATATTATTCCCTCCGTCCTATTTTATGTGGCATCGTTTGACTTGACACCGTGTTTAAGAAAAGAAGGAAGACCTTTAAAACTTGTGGTCTAAAATAGTCCATAGATATTTGTGTGATTGAAAATAATTTCATGAAGAATAAAAGTGAAATATTAAAGTTAAATTATTTCTTATTCTAGTAAGGTGACATTCTTTTTTGGACGGGAAAGAGTGTCACATAAAATGGGACGATGAGAGTATATACATATATCCAACCTAAGAATGCTCCAAATACAGTATAATATTATTTGCTTTAGATTTGAAATTTTCTTACTCAAGTTTCAATAATCATCTCCACCTTAAAATTCATGCGATTTTATGAAGATTTATATTCACATTATTCGAGTATTTATAGCGATCGAAGCCAAAATACATACATGTATTTCTTTAAGTTCATACGCATGCTTCCAAAAAATGAAATGAACAGTTCCTTTGCTTTTTCTATAACATTTATCTCAAAGTCTCAACTCTCATGTAATAATAATAAAAGATACTTTATACTATATGTTTAAACCAAAAAATAAAAGTAAGCGTGAGCTACATTTAAGCCAAATTAAATTAAAGGTGTGCTTTGGATGTTGCCACGCTTCAAAATATGACTTACTTTTCGACAAGTATTCATATTTTCGAAACACACCATTTATTTTATTTTATTTCACTAGAAACTTCTTCCTCATTCACACTAATAACAGAAAGATATTGGTATCCCAACACAACTTAATTATGATATTTATTTTTGTTTCAATTTATAAATAACTTTCGTTCACTTTTATTTGTTACTATTTCACTTATCGATATCAATAATAACGGGTAAATGTGAACAGAAGAAGTACTATAGTTTCATAATAAAATTTAGGGAGATGGAATATACATTGAATTTATCCGTCAAGTATTTTTAATATACACTATATTAAAAAAAGTCATAGATGTATGTGTATTCTTGTTTGCATGAGATACATATGAACTAAATTGTACTTCCTCCGTTTCATTTTATGTGACACTTTTTCTTTTTTGGTCCGTCCTAAAAAGAATGTCACCTTATAAAAAATTGGAAACAATTTACCTTTTCATTTTTTTTACCTTTAATGAAATAATTCTCAGTCATACAAATATCTAAGAATGATTTTAGACCACAAGTTTTAAAAGTTTTCATTATTTTCTTAAACACCATGTCAAGTCAAAAGATGTCAAATAAAATGGGACGGAGGGAGTATTAATTATATCATCTAGCAGGGGCGAAACCACCTTATGCTTGAGGCGTTCATCCGAACCTCCTTTGGTGAAATATTATATTATTCATGCATGGTTAAAATTATCTTTTTTATCTATATATAATAGATTATATTAAACCTCCTTCGACTAGTTTGTGTGTGTGCATTTTTAGATTTTGAACCTTCTTAACTGAAATTTTAACTCCACTATCATATAGGACACGTATGTGTGCACACTTGTTTAACTTGTGTACATTCAAAATTGAAGAACATAGATGCGAACTCAATCAAAATTAAAAAACACATTTATATATCATGTTTAACCGAAACAAATTTGAAAATATTATGAAGGTTAAAATAGCCAAAACTTGAGGGTCCAAGAGGAATCAGTTAAGAGTAGTGGTCAAAGAAAAGATTCTGAAAACTTTACAAAGATTGGAATCAGAGATAGTCAGCAATGAGAAAGATCTTCTTCGTTTTTGCCTTAAATATCACTTGTGTACCTCAACGGACAATAGTGAGTCACTACAACCCAGCAAAGCGAGACGAATTCAGAATTTAATTTTTTTAAAAATTAATGTTAAATTTATTATTATTTTAAAAATTATATGTTCATATTTATCATTATTATAATTTTTTTATATATTAATGTATACTTGTAATTGGAAATATTGAATTTAAATAAATTCGATATCACACAGTAGCGGAGCCACAGTAGGAAAAAATACACTATATATACTCTTAAAAAGTTAAAAATTGCTTAAAATAAGTTAAAAACTAGAAGTTGGGGTCCCCTAACCTTTTATTTTCAGCTTATAAGTTGATATGGTTTGACCAAAAAAATTACCTAATTGCCCTAAATATTTTTTCATAATACCAAGAATACTCTTAAGTAAATAACCTAATAATTCAATCAGGGAAAAAAGAGTTGATCTACCGTAAAAAAAGTCTAAATTTGTAAATAATTTATTATAGCAGGAAAAGTTTGAAGAGTATTTTAGACATTTTTAATTAAAAAAGTGTTTAACAACACTTATGTGCCAAATACATCAATAACTTTTTTTCAGCTACAACACTTTTATCCAAACACATAACTGCTTATTTTTCAAATAAATTTCAACACTTTAAAAAGTGCTTACAAACAACTTTTTAAAAACTATTTTTTTCAGCCAAACCAAAACGGACTCTTAGTTGGTGCAAACGCTGAAGGATCAACTGACACTAGATAGAAAAGGTTTTCGATTAAAGCTCTCAAACCTATTCTGAAGTCACTTTAGGATTCGGTTTCCGATCTGATTGATGTTCCGACATCCCGAATCGAGGTGACTAAACTCAAGTGGCCTACCTCTATAGTTACAGAAAGAGGAGAGGGGCTTCAAAGCCTTAATTCAAGTTAGAAATCTCGCTAGATTTTTATGTATATGTAATAGATGTCGAACTCTCTTTATTTAGTTTGTGTGACTCAGCTAGTGAGCTCAGAGTCAACTAGTCCCCTAATTTTGTTATGAGTTTAAAAGACAAAAAATACGTATGTAAGCTTGACTCAAAGTATTTTTCAATTAAATTAGTCAATACTTGTAATTAGAGTAGAAATTACGCACATTTTACCATCTTAGTAGCTATAAAATCTAATTAAACACACGAACAAATTGAAAAAAATTCAAAATTTATTTTATATATATATATATAAAAAAAACATAAATAATTTCACATCGAAGAATAATCCTTTAATCCTACCTGGCTCCGCCCAATCAAGTTGGCACGTAAGTCACAAAATGGTAATGTTAAAAAAAAAAACAAATAGCAAATGCCCATTTGGCCATTCCGTCCTTTGTAAAGGCAACCCCTCTGCTCTGTCTGCACGCCCATGGTCCCTCACTGTCCCAAATGCTCTTTTTACTCTGCTCTCTCTTTATTTTTTACATTTAGAAAAAATTTATATATTTTTTTTCAGAAAAATTAATACTTTTTTTGTTCTATTTTTATGTGACACTTTTTAATTTAACAGGGTATTTTTTTTTAAAAGAAGGAAAAATTATTGAAACTTGGGGTCTAAAACGATCCTCAGATATTCTATATGACTGTGATTCATTTGATTAAGAGTAAAAGTGAAATTTTAAAGTAAAATTATTTCTAATTATGATACGATGACATTTTTTGAAGGGGATGAACTAAAAAAAGAATGACACATAAAATGAGGCTGAAGAAGAATACTCAATTGATCAACCACAATAATCAAGAAGATTATATTGAATCTCGAGAGGGATGGTTGATCGTTGCTTCCTTCATAGAGTCTTTTTAGTCGAGGAAGGAAAACAGTCTCTCTATCTTCATAAGATAGGGGTAAGGCTGATGAAAATAATATCCTACATCAGAAGGAATTTGATATTCATTTAACAACGGACACACCAGCTTCTCCAAATATCAATTGTGGAATTACATACGAAATATTATTGTATATGAAAATAAAATTACAAATTCAATTATTAACAATTATAGCTTTATAATTGATCCTAAGAATAAGAGTTAGACATTCTTAATTTAAGTACATTGTTCCTCGATTGTGTTGTGACAGTGATGGAACGATTGGCTTTACAAAAATATCACATCGAATGTTTCTTTTATTGAATGAAATGAAGAAAAAAGTATGGATTTTGTAATTTATTTTAAAAAAAATTACAAGAATAAATAAATATATATTGATTAATTAGCTAATCTAACTATAGATTAAATTAATTACGGTTCGCAACAAACAGGTAATTGAAATTATAATTTTAATTTTGTATAACTCGCGTGATTTATATAAATGTTGTGCGTGAATCAAATTGTATAGCAAATTATACAAACATTATAAATTGTATAACAAATAATATAAATATTGTGCACAAACTGTATAGCAAGAAAGGGTATAAAAGTGGTCCACTTAGATAATGCATGAACTTTAATTAAATTTTAGCAACAAAGGAGGAAGGCATTCATGTGAAATATGTATGGAGGTACTATTATGGAGTACTATATATTGGTATAAATAAAATACTCCCTCCGTCCATCTTTATTTGACCACTATTGACTTGACATATGGATTAAGAAGTAGTAAATGATAGGGGTAATTTTACCAAATCACCCTTTGAATATAATTAATACAATGTATTGAAAAATATAATAGGGAAATAACTATAATTAATGACAAGGGTAAATTAGGAACTAAGTGTAAAATTATCTTTTGATTTCATAAACTGGACAAGTATTGTTGGACATCCTAAAATAGTATAGGGACCAAGTAAAGATGGACAGAGGGGAGTACTTTATTGGTGGAGTTTTCTTATTTATGCTCACTTTTAATTTTACTCATTAATTACACTTTAAATAAAATAATTTTAGTTACTTTTATTCTACATGATTATCAGCCACATAAATATCTAAGAATTGTTTTAATCCATAAGTTTTAAAAGTTTTTTTCCTTACATGTTATCCCAAGTCAAAAGGTTCGGCATAAAATGAGACAGAGGGAGTGCGTGTATATATCATATATATATTAATAATGTAATTTTAAAATATTTATTTTTCATTTATAGTCACACCAATATCTCTGATTTGTTTTAGGCTAAAATTTTAAAAGTTCATCCTTTAAATAACGTGTCAAGTTAAATAAAGACACATAAATTAAGACAGAGAAAATATGAATTTTTTTACTTGAATAACATCCACGTGTCAACACAGGGTGAGTCCATTTGCTGCCACTGTATGGGTGAAATATTAAAGGCCATTATTATTTGTCCCTTAATGTAATATGGCTGCTAAATAAATAAAAGGCTGTTTTTGAAAACCCAATTTCTATGCAAAGTAGGGCCCAATATGTCACTCTCACCTACCGACAGGAAAGTGATGGGGCGGAATGTAAGAAATCTTTGGGCTGATTTCTAAAAACTGGCCCAGATCGGAATAAAATTTACGTATATTATATCCTTACAGATCTTTGTGAGATTACACTTGATATAATATTATCGTTAATCTAATATTTTCTTTAATATTACTAGTTTGCTCAAACGAAAATTTTAGATTGTAATCTTAAAAATCTTTAAATTACAACAAAAAAAAGTAGTTTCACTAAGTGTGATCTAAGAACTGAAAAGAATAGAGTATACATAGATCTTATCCCTACCTTATAAGTAGAAAAATTATTTTCGATAAATCATCAAATTAACAATAAATAAAAAATAATTACAATTAAAAAGATCACTCAACGTGTTTTCACAAAGTGTGATCTAGGAACTGAAAATAATTATGTACAGACAGATTTTATCCTTGCCTTAGAAATAGAAAAATTATTTCCAATAGATAATCTAGTTAAAAATAAAATAAATAAATAAATTACAAGTAAAAAAATCTTTAACTAAATGGCTATACCCCCCCCCCCCCCCCCCACAAAAAAAAGCACAATCAACGAAAATTCTACTCCCTCCATTCCATTTTATGTGACACCCTTTGATTTGACATAATGTTTAAAAAAGAACGGAAGACTTTTAAAATTTGTAATCTAAAATAATTCTTAGATATTTGTGTGTATGAGAATCATTTCAGTAAAAATAAAAGAGAAATTATTTTCAATCTGAGTAGAATAATTATTTTTTTCTGAACGAATTAAAAAATAAAAAATACCACGTAAAATGAAACAGACGAAGTACTATTTTTAAAGATTGTTTGTAAGGTTAAAGATTGTAGCCACATAAAGAGGCATGATATTTTTCATGATAATAAATTAATAAGTACAAAATGGGCCAAATTTATTATATTCACGCCTTGCATGCCAACACTTGGCCCACTTCTTGTGGGCCTTTTATTCAAACACACTTTGTATCAAAATTTTCAAATATATCATGCTTTTGTATGGGTTCTCAATAAAATGCTAAATAGGATATGTTATTCTAATTTAAAAAGTCAAATGTTAATAGTCAACTCCACAATTAATATAGTTTTCATCAAAGTACCACAATTTTTTTTTATTTTTCACTCGATATTTAATATTTGATATTTAATTTGTATCAGGTTAATCGAATTCGCACGGGGCTAGTATCCAAGTAATAGTATGAATCCCCCTTCTGAATGCTATACATTCTCTTTTTCGGGCCACTTCGTTAATTTATCATGAAATAAATATAATTAAGTTTGGATCGATTATACGAATTCTTACTATTCATGTCACACCATATAAATGAAAAATCAAATTGCAAATGGAAGTAATATGAGCCAAAAATACATAATGTAGATTGGAAGCCCACAGTAAACTGCTGAAGTCCACATTTATGGGCCTTACTTGAAACACCTTATACAGGCCCACAAAATAAGAAAAAATTCGCGGATAAGCAAAATATATACTAGTTAATTAGCTAACATAATTATAATTTGAATTGATTTCTGTTGGTGGCAAACATCTAGCTGTAATTACAGCTTGAGTTTTGTATAATTCGCGCGATTTATATAAACGCTATGCGCTAATCAAATTGTATAGTGAAATATACAAACATTGTGAATTGTATAACGAATTATCCAAATGTTGTGCACGAATTGTATAGCGAAATATACAAATGTTGTACGAAAAAGTGTGAATTGTATAGCGAATTATATAAACATTCTATAACTATAAGTTACGAAATGTAATTACCCAAACTATAGCTATGGAACATAATAAATTATTTTTGAGTGGCTATATGTGGAAATCCTGAATATCTTTGCTATGAGATACAACCTCTCCATGCTCGATTGAAAAATCTCTAACAAATTAATAGCATGTCGGGAATTTTAGTAGTTCAGTTGGTTGACTATCAGAACTCTCACCTTGTTGGTGAGAGTTCGCTTCCCCCATTATAGTTCCCCTACCCCCAATTTTTTTTAAAATAAAAAAATAATAGCATGTCAAAAGCTAGAATGAAAATGACAAAAATTTACATGACAACAACCTTACATATTATATATGCATAATGTATAATGTCCAAATAATAAGCACTGACAAAATTAATTTAATCATCTTCACCAAAATACAATTAATAATTAATTAGACACTAATGGGAACATCAGCTTAATGAATGAAGTATGTTACTGCCAATGCTAACAACATTAATACATATGCAATCCCTTGGTCAATTGTTGTTCCTGAACAAAACAATAAAATTAATTAGATATTTGACACTTTCACGAAAAAAACACGGATAAGAATAATCTTAGTAGGCAAGAATCGAAAAGCGGAGAATCACTTGACCATAAGGAGAGAGACATTCAACCACTTGACTATTGAGGATAAGGCTTCAACAGAAAAAAATAATAATTCAAAATGCGATTTTCAATCTTTTACCATAAAATCATTCATTATATCAATTGAATCTTCGATCCTTACTTTTATTAAGACTCCACTATTTCATTCATTCTCGATACAATAAATGGCAGGTGAAAAACCAAAACATCCCAATCTAAAAGGTTAAATTACCTCCAAATCTATGTTTCCATGAATATTAAACCTAATATATAATACATATAATTGATTAAATCACAAAGATCTATTTATTTATACAGAAGAATAATCGAAAAAATAACAAATTATTCCTATAGAAAATCTCTTTTAACAAGCATAAATTGAACAAAAAATACTTGCGTGAAATATAAAATTTAAAGTTTATGAGTAATTACAATTACGTCATGTTAATACATTAGGATAACTAAATTTATAGATAAATATTAATAATATCATATTATACATTCAAGCTATAGACAAAATTTATCGAATTCTAGTAATCTCAGAGATGATTCAAAATTTAAAATTAATGAATTCTTACGAGAACCTTAAGTTAAATATGAAAAAAAATAGCAGAATTTATCGTCAAAAATTTAAACAAAAATTACTAAACTCGTGTGAACTTACCGTCACTCGCCGGAGCAGGGCCCGGAGCAAAAGGCTGTAGAGCCTGAGCAGTAGTAGGCAAAAAGATTGAAAAAATTAAGGCAAATGTAGCAACGAAGCCAAACAGCACCTTACCGGAAGAACCATTAATCGCCATGTTAATTAATTAACTAATTAATTAATATTTTTTTTTAACTCTCTCTGCGAACAACTCTTTTTATCTCATGTAAGATTTTTAAAAGAGGAGCATTATTCGCAGAGAGAGCGAAAGAGAAAAATGTATTCAAACAAAGAGATTTTTCACCTAAATTTCACAGAAAATTTTCGATTTGTTTTTTGAAAATTATGATTAATAGTAAAAAGATTTGAGATATGGAAATGTTATTTTGTTTTATACAATTAGTAAATGTTTTTTCTTCAATTATTAAGGTGGATGGATGACCGGAAAGATCGGTAACCGGTAGGAAATGTGGGGCCCTCCATATGTGTCAGACGATGGAAACCGTCAGTTAGCCCGTTTCTAAATCATGAATTTTATTATTTTATTTTCATTGCTAAATATCTTTAAAATTAGGTATTCATTATTTTATTTTATCCCTTTTTAATTTGCGATAAATATTAATAGTTAAAATACTACTATATGGCCCCCCCCCCCCCCCACCTCTCTATGTATCGATTTCATAATGTATCCGGTTTCAATTACATGTAACTAGATGATTCACATGTATCTGGTATAAAGTGACTCTCCACTCGCCTCTCTTTATCTCTCTCCTCTCTCCCTATGTATCTAGGTGTATCTTACTTGAAATTTGGTATGAAAATATTAACTAGTGAGACAATTTCTAATTATTTCAAACGATAGAAAGAAAAAAAAAGATATAGTATAAATATTTGTGTGATAAGGTAGTTTTTCCTTTTTTTTTTTCTTCTATTAAATGTGATGTAAAATTTTAGACAGTTCCCATAAGGTAAATACTCGCTTATTCTGAGTAAATGAATAAATGAATTACTAAAATAATTCTAGTGATATTTTACATATATCTCTATACTTAGCATAAAAAATACTGAATGAATGAACTCACTAATTATGAGTTGCGTCAATCGTCAATCGTCAATGCTATGCTATCTTCGTTCTCTATTTTTTTTTCTATTCGGTGTTCAATATTCACATTAAAATTCGACTAAATTTGAATTCGCGCTGAAAAGTCTCACATTGGCAGATAAAGCGCTCGCAAAAACAAAATAAAAAGCTATTTCACATTTGTATATCATTGGTGGTTAGAGATATACATACATAGGCTTTGATTTGGCTAGTAGCAAGTAAGGCATATATATTGGTACTTGGTGCATGCATGAACCATTTTAAGCACGTAGGAAGAATATTCAATTTTTATTTACACCACTTAAATATACATACTTTTATATAGGGGAAGGGATACACTTGAAATATACTATATACTCACCACCAAGAGTGTCTGATGGGCGAGTTGAATTGAATTTGAGTTAATAAATAAGCAGATTAGTGACTTATTCAACATTTACGTAAGCTAAAATGAACTAAAAAGCAGGTCATATATAATCCAACATACTCAATTCTTAGTAAGTTTTAATTACTTTGTTTGTCTTGTTATAATATTTAGTATACAAATCCATCTATAACATATCAAATAGAAAAATGACTTCTTGAAAATATATATTTGACAAAAAATTTCATGGATTAATTTGAATTACAGATGAGCTGAGCTAATAAATAGACGAGTTAACAATCAATTCAAACTTGGGCGAGTTGGATGGACGTTATGGTTTCATGTGCTATATTTTTTCACCTCTACTCACCGTTAAAGTTATGATAGAGATTATAAATATATTCAATTCAAAGATTTTGAGTTCGAGTCTTCAGTATGAAATAGAGTAAAACTTTCTAGTATATATTGAATATAAGTAGCTGTGATGTAATTAATATTCCAAGTACATAGCCACTCATCAATCATGATCATATATGCAAAAAAGTCAAGCAATTTGCTTCTACAATAAATTGGCCATGGAAAACAATCTTCCAGTTCTATACTTTAACACAAATAAATAAATAAATAAATAACACTTGTGTATTTAATTTACTCTGCTAGATTTGAAAATTGAAATGTCAAAAAAAGAATATTTTAATTATATGTTGGAGAGAGAAGACAACGTTCACCTACGTAAACCTTACAAGTAGAAACAAGCGTTGTGATTCGATCGATTGAGATTCCTTCATTCTTAATCAAAAGTCTGAGATAATTTCGATTCAAGGAGGTTTGATTTTTATTATAAAAACAAGATTATTTGTTGTTGTAATTAATAGAATTTTTTGATAATATATCATTAAATGAGAAAACTTGACATATTACATATATACATTAATATTTAATTGCAAGATCAATTAAACTAAGTAAACCCTACGTAGCGCAGTGAATAAAGTTGCTCCTCTTTTAAGCAGAGAATTTCAATTTCGAGCGCATACAATAAAAAATCAAAAGCCAAAAAAAAAAGGAAAAAAAAGGAGTAAATCCCTTGCAAATGTATAGCTACATTGAGAATTGTTATAAAATTTATTCAAATTAAATTAAATTGAGCTCACAACAAGATCATTACATGATTAAATCAACCTTAATCTAGGGAGAAAACATATAGTAAGAGATGATTGCTAATGTTTATTTGAATGAATGAACACATTCAGTTCAATAAAAATAGATTTTTTTTATTCGTTTTTTTTCTTACGACACAATATCTTTAATTATTCAGTGATGTATTTAGACCTTTTTTTGAATAATTTCTCAAGTGCATGCTTCCAACAAATAGTAGATGCATATATACTTTGTTTTTGGCCCCTTTCGGAAATAACCTCTCTATCTCTATTAGGTAGAGGTAAGGTAATACACATAGCATAATTCGTACGGAGGGCGACAAGATGTTATGGAAAGTCCTAAGTACTATGATACTCCCATAGCTTGAGTCCTCCTTACCCGTCCCTTAGTTATATGTGTTATGTGCAATGGGAATTATATCCCTATTCCTATGACATCCCCATTGCATGAGTCATACTTATCCGCCCCGTAAAATTATGTGTTTAATGTGTATTTATGCGCTTCTAAATCGATGATGTGCGAATGTATGCTATGAGGCCTGTCTGGGGACTCTCGGGTTCCCATTCGCCGTTTCACTCCTAGGCCCTACTCCCAGGTCGTGACAAACAACATTTTACCCTCTCCGAGACCCCACTTGAGAGATTTCACTGAGTATAAAAAATGCATAACTCTACAAAATTGAACATTTAATATTAGTAGTATCTCTAGAATCTAGTTAGATTTGAACCAGGTGAATGAAATCGCTTTTAGTAGAAAGTTCGTTGAAAAAATAGAGAAAACAACTAAAATTGCGGGAATATATTTAAATGACCCCCAAAAGAAACGGAATTGCATTAATGGCTATTTTCAACTCTGAAATCCAAAAAAAAAAAAAAACTTTTTCCATTTTCTTGATCAGGTTGGCAGAAAAAATGAACAAAAGAAACCAACAATCTTGTTAAAAATAAATTAAAAATATTGGTTCTTTTGTCATTTTTAGAACAACATTTGTCACCTTGGTAATTTTATGTTACCATAGTCACATAAAATTTTTGGGTAAATATTTCTGAAGATTATATTACCAGAAATATTAAAGTTGGTTTCTTGATCAGATAAAAAAAGGGTTGGTGCTGAAATTCTATTGGATTCATTGCAATCTAATAGAATTCAGCATTTTCCCTTGCAAATCCAACTCAAGGGCATTTTGTGGTCGGTACGCGTTTTTCATTTATTCCAAAGTTTTTTATTTGAAGATTCATATAGACTCAGGCGTAGTTGTTTATTTGATTATGTTCCTTGGGGTTATCTTGACTTTGGAAGAAGTAGAATTGTTGTTGTACTAAATAGAAGAGAAAATTAAATTTAATTCTTATATTTATTGATAAGAAAAAGAAAAAATGTGAACGGGGATTGAATTGATGATAAAATAGAATCCTGGTCGCGGATAAATGCTTCACATGATGCAATCTTTTTGGTTGTTTTACTTGGTATAAGTTTTTATGTCATGATTAATGGTTCAACATGCCTTATTTTTGGATGTTCATTTTCTTTTTTCTCATGCAATGATATTTCAACTAATGTTGGATAAGTTTAAGAATGTTTTTTCTATTGTAGGTCATGTTGTGTTGAAATTTCTTGTACTGTTAAAGCTGAATGGATCAATTCAGGCAGATTGGTGAGGCAGTAGGGAGCTTAAATGCTCTAATGATACTGAAACATGACATTCAAATAAACCAGAAGCAATGTTGTCTGCTATTTGACATGTATGTACAAGCCTTTGACACGATTTCCGAGGGGATCAAGCATAATTTAAGGTTAGATGAGAGGAATACAAAGTGGAAAGCACTTGAACATCCAATGAGGGAGCTTTATAGGATCTTTAAAGAAGGTGAAATGTACATAAAAAGTTGTTTGGATGTGAAAGATTTTTGGGGTAAAGCTATAAGTTTACATCTCAATAAGGATTGTGTTGAGTTTCATGTTCATAATTTGCTCTGTTGTTTCCCTGTGGTGATTGAGGCTATTGAGACAGCTGCAGAAATCTCGGGATTCGATGAGGAAGATATGCAGAAGAGGAGGAGTGCACTCGCTAGAAAGTACGAGGGAGAATCAATGTGTGATCCAAGATTCTTCCAATGGATGTTTGGGAAGCAGTACTTAGTTACTAGAGAGATATGTAGTGAATTGGAGAGTTGTTGGAAAGAAGATAGATGGTATCTTGTTGAAATGATAAGTCGAAAGATGAATGCTGCAGAAAATTTGGCGATAAACGAGCATAGGCTAGCTGAGATATTGCTTAAGAAACTAGATGGATCAAAACAACTCAAGCAAATAATGCTCTTGCCTAGTTCAATCTTGATTGGAGCAAGTGATTATCATGTGAAGAGACGTTTAGGCTCGCGAGGAGGACATGTTAAGGAGATTCAATGGTTAGGAGAAACGTTTGCGTTGAGGAACTTTTTTGGTGAGCTGATTGAACCAGTAGTTGCTGAAATTTCTCTAGTGTTTTCACTTTCACACCCCAACATTCTGCAATATCATTGTGGTTTTTATGACGAAGAAAAGAAAGAAGGGTACCTTGTTATGGAGCTAATGAACAAAAGTTTAGCGGCTTACATAAAAGAGCATTCTGGTCAGAGGAAGAAAGGACCATTTACTGTCCAAGTAGCTGTCGATATTATGCTTCAGATTGCTCGAGGGATGGAGTATCTGCATTCGAGAAAGATCTATCACGGAGAGTTGAATCCATCTAACGTGCTCCTGAAACCAAGAAATTCCTCCGCGGAGAGTTATTTTCAAGCAAAAGTTAAAGGATTTGGCTTAACAACTATTAAGAGTAGTTATAAGGCTGCTGGTGACAATGCGGCTGAGTCTTTCATATGGTATGCACCAGAAATTCTTACTGAAAAGGAAAAAACAGAAAGCAAATGCACCTACAAGTACACAGAGAAAGCTGATGTTTATAGTTATGGAATGGTATGCTTTCAACTTTTAACGGGGAAAGCTCCGTTTGATGAACATCTCCAAGGGGAGAAAATGGCGCGGCATATTAGAACAGGGGAGAGACCTCTCTTTCCATATCCTTCACCTAAATATCTCGTTAACTTGACAAGAAAATGCTGGCAAACGAATCCAGACCTTCGCCCAAGTTTCTCTTCTTTGTGTAGGATTCTGCATTATATCAAGAAAGTACTTGTCATAAATCCAGGACATGGCCAACCTGAATGTCCTCCTCCACTGGTAGATTACTGTGAAATCGAGGCTGGTTACTCTAAGAAGTTCCCGGGAGAGGATAGCACTGGTTTGGCCCCGGTATCACAAATTCCTTTCCAGATGTTTGCTTATAGACTTGTTGAGAAAGAGAGAATTTCTGGGAACTCTAAAGACGAGCACTGGGATTCATCACATTATGGTTATTCAGGCCACAAGACAGCATCAATGCAGAGCGTCGAAGAGCAAATGGATGCGATAGATGATCTCTTTTTCGCTCCAAGTGATAGAAGGTCAGTTTGCTCAGAGATAATAGAGAGGAAAGATTCAAGATTCTGGGATCAGAGGTCAGTCATCTCTGAGACACCACTTCGAAAAGTTTTCTCATTTGATCAAATGTCAACTAGTTCTGAGAGTTCAAAAGAGAAATTTCCAGAAGCAACAACAGCAGCAAATGAAAAGACAATTTATGCTGATATTCCAGAAAGGAAAGCAAAACTAACAACTTCAGGCAATCAGTGCTCATCGCGTGTTGATACAACACCAGGATCGAAGAATGTAATGTATCTGAAAACGGATGACAGAAAACCTTCATCGAGTAAGCAGAAAATAGCGGAGTCTCCTGTGATATCAGAGAAGAAAAATTCATCAGGTGATGATATATTAACTTATTCCGAGATTCAAGAAAAGAAACATGCACCAGATGATCAGAAACCAACAAGTTCTGCAACTCCAGAGGAGAAAAACTCATCTGATAACCAAAAACTAAGAGATTCTCAAAGTCCAGAAAAGCAGCAGCCATCAACAGCTGCCAATGTCAAGTACATTCGCGGTGATTCTACGCAGAGGAAAGCTATGTCAAGAAGAACAAAACCCAAGAATCCAGAGAAGAAAGTTCTATCAAGTCCGGAAGCCAATCAAAACTCAATGTCATCTGAGATAACAGCGTCGAAACCAAGCAATTCAAAGGGATCAGTAAAGAAACCACCATTTCACAAAAAACTACAGGACAAAGAGAGTAGCACTACACCAGGTTAGCACTTCCAACTTTGTCAACTTGCATGTTTTTGTTATGAGAATATTTAGCTCATACAAATGGCTTTTTGTAGAGAAACTGACAGACCCATCGCCAAGATCTTCACCAGCTAGAGTTAAGAGAATACAGTCATCAACTATGTCTTCTCCAACACGAAGCCTAAAAGCTCCATCTCCAAGATCACCTGCGATCACCTCGAATAGAAATGGATATCAATCTGCAAGTGCATCACCATTAAACCCGTTTTCTCGCTATGGCAGAGTAAACCGAGAGCTCCACTTGTCTTCAGCTATGAGCCCACATAGACCAAAGAAACCTCATAGCTCTAGCAATAGCCAATGTGTGCACAACACTTGACAAAGTTCACGCGGTTTTCAATTTTCAAATTTTACTAGAACAACTTTGCAGCTCAAAATTTTGAAGCAAAGGCTGGATAAAATTTGTAAATTACACTTATATGTTAAGCTTATTTACTTGTTGGAGGTCTGTACTCTCTGGATTTCACAGGTTTTGAATGCTGTTCAGCCATTCACAACTGCTAAAGTTCAGTCAAAAAGATCTGCAATTGACAAATCTGAATCATATTTTAGAGACTTTGATTCACATCCAATTGGCTTCACTTGGAGCAGTTTCAACCTCTGCATATTTTAATGAAAATGTCACTTTAGATTACTCTATTTTGTGTTACTAAATAATGGAGAAAGAACATAACAAACTTTTTTTCATCTGTACCCCAAAATGGTACAAAAGAAATGGCAAAGCACTAATATTCATTCAACAGTACAATGTACAATTGTTTTTATATTGATATATAAGGGTAAGGGAATTATGACATGTACAGCAACTCATCATTAACTATACTGCTTCCCAGGACATGCTTTTACAATGCCTGTATCTATCTAGATGTACAAATGAACACCACACACCAACAAAATTTATCTAGACTGCAATTCGTATGATGGAGTTCACTCAGCCACACCGTGAGCCTTCTAAAATATGGAGGACTTCACCATTTTCATTTCATCTGTTTTGAGAGGATATGTCAATATTCACGCAATTATGTCGCAGAAATGGTTCTTCTTTACATATCAGGTTCAATAGTACTTGCATTGCATCTTCAAGAATGTTGCATATCTGGACCTTGGGTGAGTAATTTCAGCAGCCATTCCCTCTCCAGTTTAAGAAAGAAGACTGCCTCCACCATACTGCCGGTTTCTATTCAGCTTCCTAAAAATTTTGAACCAAACCGACCCACAATTTTCAAGACAAGTAGCAGACTCGGGTCCATTCTCAAAGTTTAACCTTACACTTTTAGAGAAGATATCCCAGATATTACCAAGGAATCATACAGTTGCATTTCAACAAGATCTATTCAAAGCTTCCCAGGAAACTTGAGGAGGAAGGACCAAATGAAGACTGCAATACTTCAACTGGTCTACATCTAAACCAGATCGAGTACTTTTATGCAGCCACTAGAACTGGCAGCAAGAACAGTGTTCGACTTTTGTCTCCAGCAAACACTTGAAACAAATTGTCCATTGTCATCATCAGTTTCTTTACCAGAGATTGGATCAATAGAGCCAAACTTGTAAGAAGTAACAGGCATAGGCAGAGATTTGTAATAAGCAAAGACCTGCAAGGAAGAGATAAGCCCATAAACAAGAAGTCCTCTCCTTTTTATGTATGTTTTTTCATTTCACTTTGTTTGGATGTCAAAAAAGTTGTCGGAAAATTAATTCTTGAGAGAGTTACAGCATAGAAAAAGTAACTGGAAAAAAATAATTTTCTGCATGCATGTTTGACAGGAGGAAACTGTAAAACAAGAACAAACTGTTTCCTTTCACGTTTCAAATTCCGTACACATTTGCCACATAATTCAGAGGAATTTTTTCAAGTGTTCAGGTGCCTTTCTGCACTTTCTTGTTAATTTCCGACACTTCCCTTTTCCTTTCTTGACAAACAAAGGCTTTGGGTCAAAGAAAGCTGTCCAGGAAACTGTGTCTACCATGATGGTTGGATATAATATAAACAGCTGGTGCAATAGATGCATAATATGATAAATACACACACTTTAGTACCATTCGCAAATTATGTGTTCTCATTTCTCAACATATGAGGGTTCATTGCATAAAAACTATATATAAGAACCTCTTTTACATATGGCTCCTTTAACTCAATGCAGAAAGTGAATTAAATAACTTTTCTTTTTTAAAGCATAAAATGGTTGCAAATGAGGAAATTCAACTCAACAACAGTGCAAGACTAGTTCATTTTTTCTGTGGGAGTGAATATCGCAAATAACTAGCAGGATGTGTTTCTTCTGCAAGACACAGAAGAAGACTAAGACCTCAGTTTTACTATATTTTTGCAAGGAACTAAAATGTAGGAGACAGCCAATAACTTGATCAAACAAATCAAAATTATCCACGTCAATGGTATGTGACTCTATATATCCTAGGTAAGGGTCTAACTTAACACCTCAGCCCTCCTTTCCTATTAGTTCTCATATTCAATCATAACAATAGATTCACAAGGTTGTATTCCTAATTAAAACAGGGAGCAAGGAACCTACCTCATTTGTTTCTGACCCGCAAGTTATGTATCCATTGTTCACAGATAATCCCACAAAATTCTAAGAATAAAAGACAAGATGTCAGTTCATACAGCAATAATGGTACTGATAAGCAAAGATAGTATGATTAAGTCGGCAATTCAAAATTTTGGATCTCATAGATATACAAGCATAAATGACTGATATTCTATGAATAGCCAACCTTCTCGTTGGTGTGCCCTTTAAGGGTTAAGACACAAGCATCGGTCGAATAGCCACTTGAGTTGGTTTTATTGAGATCCCATATCTTCAGACTGTTGTCAGTGGATGCAGAAATGAGTGTTTCAGCATCCAAAAATTTTGCATAACTAACAGATTTCTCATGGCCAGCCAATATACACCAAGGAGCTGAGATATTACGAAGATCATAGCAATAAGTTTTGTAATCGGCAGAACTATAAGCCAGAAAATGACTGGAGACAGGTGAAAACTGAACACTGCAAACATTTGCTTTGTTTCTGATCGTGCACACACTGTTCTTCTGCACAAAAGGAAAATTTGATACAATGAACACTATGAAACAGAAAAGATATATATATATATGTTAATATGTGTGTGTATATATATACTTGCTTATCTTTAGCGCCACTGCACCCAAAGGGACAAGCAAGCCATGTCTAATTACGGATTTTATGGACAAGTAGGACATTCACATTCCTTGTCATATTCATTATTTCTAATTTTGAGAGGAATACACACGGTATAAATCCAAAATTTTCTTAAACCTCCATTTCCTTGCATTTCTCTGTACACGGAACTTCAAACTACGACCTTTTTCACCTTTCTCTCCAATAAGGAGATTTGTGTTGGAGGGAGGGCAGGGGAGAGGGAACTTCTCAATAAAAAACATGGAGGTACAATGTAGAGTAGCATGAAGAGGGAAGCATGCCTTGTTGATGCTCCAAAGTTTCACAAAATGATCATCACTTCCACTGGCTAACTTTGTAGGATCCACACGAGAAAAATCTACAGACCATGCCCTTTCATTATGCTCAGTCAAATGCGAAAAAGCTTGACCAGTAGACACATCCCATAACTGAAACCATTGACAACATCATGAGATATTCAAATAAAAGTAGTGAACTTACAGTTTTGAAAGTAGCCCTAGACAGATCATTAACACCAGCATTTACAGGTCATAGTTATGAGAAGCAAAACATTATTGCAAAAGTTAAACAGTATGTCAAAAACATAAAACAAGGGTGAATAAATAGCACAATCGGTAAAACTAAACAAAGACCAGCAAAATCAAATTGGGTGAAAAAGAGAACAGACTGGAAGAGATGCAGAATCTAGAAGTTCACATTTTATTTAAGTTGTTTAAATAACTATATCGAAAGGCAAATTAGGAGATATGCAAAAAGAAGATGAGGCACTTATGTCATACAAGGATCATAGCCAATCCCCTCTCAGTTGAAAGTGCTCCAAATCCAAAATTATTTCTAGCAGATGGATCAATTTATCTTCTGGAACAAGGGTACAACATCACAGAGTCAAAGTAACAACACAACATGTTTACATGCTTCTGGATTGCTAAAAAAAAAGGAACAAAAAGAAATGCGTAAGTTTCCTTGACATAAAGTGCAACAGATATATCCAAGCTCTCTCATGCTACAGTGCAACTCACTCCTTAAGTGAAAGATGTGCGATGAACATAAGACTCCATAAATTGACTCCACGAGAATTAAGCATGGAGCGCCACGTTCGGAAGATAATTGCCTTATGACTATAGATCACCTCAATAGTCATATAAGCAATAAATATGAGCATTGGACAGGTTCAGCATACATAAAAGGCAATACTCTACCAATGTCACTGGCAGAAAACTAAAACCAAATACACACCTTAACCACACCATCATAGTCAGTGGTAGCCAGATAGTTCCTGATATAGCTGTTCCAGCAAATGCAGCTGAGCTTAGATCTGTTTGACATCTCGATAATTGGGTAATGAATGTCAACAGAGTCATTAAAGAGAGCATGATACTCAAATATTTTAATTTTCTTTGACACCCCACCAGCAGCTAAATATTCCTCGTCCCTGTCAAAGCTTAGAGAACAAATGACATTTGCAAAATTGTTCAGATCTGCATTTCTTAATATTCCCCTTGTTCTGAACTTGCTATACCGACCATACTTGCATAAGCCATCAAAAAAACCTCCAAGCCGATCTGTCGGTCTATACTTCTCTCTAACATTTTCTGTCGAGGCAAAGTTCTCCTTATTGTTAAAAACTTCATCAGTTCTACGGACCACGGCAACATCATCAGACGGCTGAAAATTGGATCTCATGGAGGAGTAAGCATTCTCAAGCTGCTTGATATTCTTGACCAATCTACTTTCATTTTCACATACAAGTGGAAGCTTCGGATACACATCTGAACTTGATGCTCCTTTATGAAAAAACCTGTTCCGCAGTGGAACAAGAGACCCCAGGTGTGAAGACGGAAAAGAGGCCTTGCTGCTTCGACGCCTCTGGACCTCTTGGACATCTGCTTCTATACATTTGAGTTCTTCCACTAACTTTGTGGCATCCTTCTGCTTTTGATCTTTCAGTGACATGAGGAAGTATAATAATAACTCTGACTCGGATTCCTCTTCCTGAATATATGACGGTGATACATCTCCAGGTATTTCTTTAATCTCAGCAATAACTTCAGACTGTAAGATTTCCCTGTTCCATACCAGTAATGAGATAACTGAAATACTGCAAAAATGCTAATCAAAAGGGAAGACTGAAAAAGAGACTGGCATGTTTCATACACTCATAACTATACACTAACGACTCACATTTAGAAAACCACAATCTTATAGAGAGCAAAAGTCAATACTTCCTCCCAATTCATCTTATTAAAAACATAAGCCTTTGGTTCTGTATGCAAAGATCAGACCTAAAGTTCCAATACTGATCTCTTCATAAAATAATTCTCTCCGTTTTTTCATTTAATAACTATATCCTGACGAATAATTTTAAAATCAAAAGACTGTTTGAGAAAGATATCACTTATTCTAAGTTAAAATAGTCAACAAAAAACAATTTTCTGCAGGAAATGATATTCTAGCCTCATCGGTACTGTTTATGAAGAATGTGTCCAGCACCCTAGGGAAAGAAAAGAACATTGAATGGAAACAAGGCGTAATCTGCTGACGAGCATAGTTCTCAAAACAAAGTTTAGAGATGCTGGAAAAGCTATACTCTATTGGTGAAACTTGGCTAGGAGCAATCTCTATACAAACAAAGCAGATATATAGTCATGTGGGTTGAAAGTCGAAACAGTTGCTACTTTCAGGACCTCCAGAAGTAAAAGACTCAACACTTTATACAAAAGCCAAAAACAACTAGGAGTTCTTGTAAATGGCTGCACTTCCTTGAGTTACATTTAAATAAAAGTACATTTACATTCAAGAGGGGGAAAAAGAAGCTAACATACCAATTACCACAGATAATACATTAGGCTATAATGTTTAAACTTTAATTATGAACAATATCATACTTTGGAAGCCCTAGCTCGATAACCTTAGAGGTATCAACTATCTGAAAGCCCTGTTAATCACCAATAGTTCAGTAACTGCTCTTTTTAGGTCAAGTTCTTTCATAGGCATTCACACAGTATTTTCGTCAAGGAGCCAAGAGAAAACAAACAGAACCAGAAATTTTGACCACCTTGTTGTTGGACGTGCTGAAGGTTCTGGATGGAGCAGCCAAAGACAAAATCCAGCTTCTTTGGGATGCTCTGATAGGAAACAAGACGGAAGAATCCTATGGCGAAGATCCAGCATTGCAGCAGCATGAGACTTTTCACAGTCAAATGAGCTAAGCAACTGAAAGAAAAGGAAAATCTATATTAGAAAATATAGTATCAACTGAGTGCTCTAAGACGGCTCATTAGAAAAAGTAATTTGTTTGCTTACAGAACAAAAACTAAGGACATATATGTTTTTTTGATTAATGTGGGACAACTCAAGGATACAAAGCTATACCGAAATGAAGAGTCTACACAGAACTAAGGGCATATATGTATTATAGATACACTAGATATAGGAGCTTATGTCAACACGGGCCCAATATATGTTATTCTCTTTGTAACAATTTATGCAACACAAATGAAATTTTGAGAGTCAACCAAATTTTTAAAATGCTTTTTGAAATATTTGAAGTTTTGTAGCATCTTATTCTTTTTTTTTTTTATTTGCACCGGGTGTCCGAGTCTCTTAGAGCCCCGACTAATCCCGGGGGTGCACAGGCCC
>JBCEWC010003144.1:0-31386 GCA_038996855.1 Solanum aculeatissimum
TGTCATAGTTTTTTATTAACAAAATTTAAATGATAAAATCAATATTCTTTTCATTGTAGAATACTGATTAGTGGACAGACGTGCAACGAACGTTCCCAGAGACTAGTATTCTAAAAAGCCAAAAGTATTTGATTAAATGTCAAATTATTTACTCAAAGAAATAAAAAATATTTTTCACTTAATACTTTTTTCCCCTTTCTCTAATATTTTCTCTTTTGTTTTTGTTCCTAAACTTAGTTAGGAAACTTACATAGATATACTATATTAAAAAAATATTTATCATCTATGACAATAATAATTTTTATTATTGAACACTTATAATATAGTTTTAATACGTATTACATTGATAAAACATACTCTCTCTGTCCCATATTATATGAACATTTTCATTTTATACGGTCACTAAGAAATCATTAATAGACTAGTGAACTTTACTATTTTACCTTTTATTTATATCAATATACATTAAATTAAGTTTTAAAAATCATTAATACACTAATTAATGGTGGGGTAAAATAAAAAATAATAATTAATTCTATCATAATTTAGTAAGTGCCCACATAATATGGGACAAATATTTATAGAAAGATGCTCATATAATATGAGATGGAGATAATATTTAATACAAGTTTTATCGATGGATAGTATTTTATCACACACTTTAATTCACATAGTATATTATGTCAATTTCTTACCAAAGAAACACAATATATTTTAAACTACTTATAATAAATTTATATTGCATGCATAATTTACTTTTAATACAAACACATATTTATCATAATACTACAATATTTTAATATAAATAATAAATAAATAAATATCACTAAAATCAATAATTATCTATTAAAACATATTCACTAAACTAATTTCTTGTCTCCCATGTGTCACTAGAGTTGTCTAATATCAGCACCAAGCCGCCAATCAAGTTTGAGGTTAATTCTGCAAACATATTAGAGATAGAGACGAATTTAAATTTGTTAAATTATCCATAAAATTAAAGTGCGATAATATGTTTATTACCATTTATATAAAATTATCAAACTTCACAAAATTATCAAACTTCACAAAATCCCAACCTAACGAAGTGAAGCAATCACGATATTTTTTATTGAATCTAGCGATGTCACTTAAATAATAGATAGGTCATGATTTATAAGAGTAATCAAATCAAAATAACATGTCAAATAAAGAGATATTGAGCACATAATTGATCTAAAATATCAAATTTGGCAATTTAATCCAAAGAAATATCAAATTATCCAAATATGGTCATTTGCTGTTTCTTTATTTTTTTTTTTGGCTAAAGAAATATGTACAAAATTTTACTGTTTCTTTCACAATTTACTTTTTTTTTTCTTTTTCTTTAAGGTAGAAAAATCATTTCTTATATGGACCACTCCAAAATCTACCTTTCCCCTAAGATTTCAATTATCATGATGGATAATTTCTATTTTCTTTCCCTCCTCTAATTCGTTTGAATTCTAACCAAATAAAGAAAGACAAAAATATTCTTTCCCATAAAGAAGAAGTATAAAATTCTACTTTTTATCAAAATTTTCATCATTTGTAACAAATGTGTATTTGAAATTTTAAGAAGATAATTGCAATACTATGGAGAGGCAATCTAGGATATATATTGGACCGATTGATTTAGTCTTTGGGTCCTTACTGTTGAACTCATTTACACTTTGAAATTATAAATTAATTACCAAAAATTTTTGAAAAAAAACAAATCTTTTCACATATATAACTATATTTTGCATCGAAGATGTTGAGCTCGGTTAATTCCAATGATTATACATCATCCATTATTACTAATTTAATACACACTTTTGATTTAATTGTACAAAATTAGCATGCCACAAACCTCTAATTTGCTAATATATAAATCTGTGTCCAGCCAAAAAGATACAAAATTAGCATGCGAGTATAAAACTCAGACTGGGGGACTAAATTTCCCTTTTTCATAAATGGAGGACTAAATTGAAACATTAGAAAATCAAGGGACTAAAACGGTCGAACGTTACTGAACCTTTTGCAGAATGTGACTAGTATTATACTATTGATCCGCTCAATCTTCAACGGTCGAATTTTTCATATTTTAACGGCTACTTTCTTTCCCATTTCTCTCTCCATCTCTCTAAGTTCCATTTGAATCAATAATTTTGAACATCCTTCCTTCACTCAGCTTCCATAGCATAAACATCTCAGCTTTCGATTCCAAAATTGCAACATCACTGTTGATTCAGGTACTTTCCAACAATTTTTACTGCTTCTCTGATGTGCAAAGCATGGATCGAAATTGTTTCACTTCAATTGTTCCACTCAGAAATCAGTACTTTGGGCTTATTTAAGGGTTTTAGTTTCACTTCAATTGTTTGTTTTATAAAGGTTGATCATTGTTGACAGATCCAACATCTTTTAAGATGACAGCTGCTCAAGGTGATCCGATTCAGCAAATGGAAACTACATGTGGAACATTGCTGTATGAATTGCAGGTATTTTTCATGAATTAGCCACTACTGACTTGTTCGAAATTTCTTCAAACATCTTTCCTTTTTCTCTCCTTATTTAAAGGTTATATGGGATGAAGTTGGGGAATCTGATACTGAAAGGGACAAAATGCTGTATGAGCTTGAACGAGAATGTTTAGAAGTATATAGAAGAAAGGTGGATGAAGCTAATAAGAGTAGAGCTCAATTAAGGCAGGCAATTGCTGATGCTGAAGCAGAGCTTGCAGCTATCTGTTCTGCGATGGGGGAGCGACCAGTGCATATTAGGCAGGTCTGGAAATATTATCAAATAGCCTTACAGTTATCTTTTCAGGGATTTGTATAAAGAAGTGACATACAAGATGTTATTCTTTTAGCAAATCGCCTAGATGATAATGCTAGACAATAGCTGTATTTATATGATTTCAAATTAGACTTATATGTTCATTTTAGTTTCATAAATGAATTAATCAATTTTACTATGAATGTTGTGTTCAGTCTGATCAGAGCCTAGGTGGTCTGAAGGCAGAACTTAGAACCATTCTTCCAGAATTGGAAGAGATGCGCAATAGGAAATCCGATAGAAAGAATCAATTCATTGAAGTTATAAAGCAGTTACAGAAGATTAGGGATGAGATTTTTAAGCCCACTGGTTGTACTTCTACTGCTGCGGTAGTCGATGAAAGTGATTTATCGTTAAGAAAGCTAGAAGAATTACATGCTGAACTGCAGGCACTTCAAAAGGAGAAGGTCAATTTTCTGCTGCACCCTATTCAGTTGTTCCAAATCCCCATACCCTAGCAAATGAAATAAGAACTTATTTGACTTACTTTTACTATCCTTTTGTGGCAGAGTGAACGCTTAAAACAAGTTCTGGACCACCTAAGTACTTTGAATTCACTATGCCTGGTTCTTGGTATGGATTTCAAACATACTGTCAGTGAGGTTCATCCAAGTCTAGGAGAATCCGAAGGAACCAAGAATATAAGTGATGAAACAATCCAACATTTAGCTGTTGCAATAGGAAGACTACGAGAGGTTAAGATACTCAGGATGCAACGGGTATGCAAATGATTAAATTGTTCTGAAGTCACTGATTCTTTTTTTCCTTTTTCACTCAATACACATTGTTGACCTTCTTATTGTTGCAGCTGCAAGATCTTGCATCTTCCATGTTGGAACTATGGAATTTGATGGACACCCCCATTGAAGAGCAACAGATTTTTCAGAATGTTACTTGTAAGATAGCTGTCTCAGAACATGAGATAACAGAGCCAAATATCCTGTCAATGGAATTCATTAATTATGTAAGTAACTGTAGAATTAGATGAATTATTTTGGTTTCATCCACTGCATGACTATTCCTTTGTCTATTGAGAGTGAACTATGGAACTGACACTTAATATTTAACTATCAAGGTTGAGGGAGAATTGTCCCGCTTGGAAGAGTTGAAAGCAAGCAAAATGAAAGAACTTGTTTTAAAGAAGAGATCCGAACTAGAGGAGATCTGCAGAAGAACACACATGGTTGCTGATTCGGATAATGCAATGGATGTAGCTATTGAAGCTATTGAATCTGGTATTTATTTTGTAGCCAAGAAAACAGTTCTAGTCTAAGCCTATTTTATGTGATTAATGTCAAAATCTCTTCCCTTTTTTGCTCTCTTGAAGGAGCTGTTGATGCTGCTTCTATCCTTGAGCAAATTGAACTCCAAATAGCACAAGTTAAAGAAGAAACTTTCAGCAGGAAAGAAATATTAGACAAGGTGGAGAAATGGATAGCCGCATGCGACGAGGAGTGTTGGCTTGAAGAATACAACAGGGTTGGTTTGCTTTTGAATTGCACTGCTTTATAAATATACTCATAATTAGTTAATTATCTCCTTTAACTCCTGCCCAGGATGAAAATCGCTACAATGCTGGACGAGGTGCCCACCTTACTCTAAAGCGTGCTGAGAAAGCTCGTACTTTGGTTAATAAGCTTCCAGGTAAAAGTTAATTCCTGATTGTTTGTCCCTTTTGTCTGGAGTGGGGAGCCTCGTTTTTAATCTGAATAAACACTTGTTAATGTTCTCTCTCATAGATCTGGTGATGAAATTTCAGTGTTGAGAAAGACAGTTTTTAATTGTTGAACAACGATATTGCCTGATGCTAATCTCTGAACTTACTAATGTTATTAAATAGCAATGGTAGACGCATTGACATCAAAAACAAAAGCATGGGAAAGTGAGAGAGGAATTGATTTCACTTATGATGGAGTATGTTCTCTCCACTTTTGCCTTTATAAAAGTATGTCGATTTTCTGGTATAAGTTACAGGCACGGGAGCTTTTTCCCCTCAAGTTTTTTATTTACTTTCTGCTAGATCCGTCTTCTCGCCATGCTTGAAGAGTATAACATCTTACGACAAGAAAAGGAGGAAGAACGTAAAAGACAACGAGTACGAACTGAACTCTCAATCGACTTTTTCTTGAAGCTATAAAAATGTCTGCTTATCAATCTTTTAAAACCTTCACATTTATCTCAACCTCAGGAACAGAAGAAACTTCAGGGACAATTAATGGCAGAACATGAAGCTATCTATGGCTCAAAGCCCAGCCCTATGAAGAACCAAAGTGCCAAAAAGGGTCGTAGAATGTCATGCAGTGGTGCAACCAATAGAAGGCTTTCTGTTGGAGGAACAATGCTCCAAACTCCAAAGCTTTCTATTGGAGGAACAATGCCCCAAACCCCAAACTCCAAAGCTGAATTCCATTCAACAAAAGCTACACCAAACATGCATCACACAAAGAAATCTGATCTCTTTCAGCGAAGAGATCAATTTAATCATTCCAAGGATGATGGATTGTCAGCTCTATCAGCTGGTAAGTTTTTACAATTTTTATCTCCTTACCTTGATCAACTTGGTGGAAATATAAAAGCAGCTCATCTTCTTGCTGATATATATAAAAAAATTGTAAATGTGGGGTCCCTTTCTCAATCTACATGAAAGAATTGTAAATATATATGCCCTTTCTCAAGCTAATAATATGTTACACTTTTTCATGTAGGGCGGAAAGGTTCGGATCTTGCTGGACTTCCTTTGAAAAAGCAGTCCAATACAGTAAATGGTTGTGAGATGGAGAAAACTATGGCACGGAAGCCTTTCTCCCCCATTTCTTCCACTGATTCATCCAAGTTCAATGCAACTAACATTTTGGAAGATCTGAATAGAAAGCATAATCATAATGAGATGGCGAATACGATGCTTCCTAGTAGCCAAATTCCATTCTCTACTCCAGTGAAGGCACTCTATACTACAGAAGAAGAGAACAGAACTCCTATGGCAGTGCTACCAATTCCTGTCCCTTCTACTCCATTAACTGTGTCCGCCCCAATGCAGACGGCTGTAACGCCGGTTTATAATGCTCTCGTTCCTTACAGTTCCAAGCAAGTTGAGGAGATTCCTGTAGAGATTGAGTATTCTTTTGAGGAGAGGAGGCTTGGATTTGTTCTTCCCAGAACACAAGTCTAACACCCACAAGAGACAGAAATTCATTGTTAACTACTGCTTTCAGTACTTTATTAGCCAATCCTTCTCTTGCTTTATGGTTAAAAAGTCAATCTTTATATTGGCTTCTTTTAACGTGTACATAGTCTACGAATATTGTGAACGTGGACTGAATTTTATAATAACTAGATGAATTATCCATGTGATGTGAACGACTCATCAAGCTTCTATGTATAATCATTTTGCCTCTTAGATTTCGTAAACTAATGAAACTTATTTCTCTTCACTTTCCAGAAATTCATTACAACAGTTATAATGTAATTAAAAAAAATCTTTGCAAAATCCATTGGTGTTTTAGATATTGTACACCACTGAAACTTATTTATCTTCACTTTATGAAAATTCGCACAGTTTCAATATTTTAATTAATTATTTTTTTTTCACACCAATAACAATTATGAAGTACTTAAAATGAAAGCTTCGTATGCCAACTGGTTGTCCACATTGATTATAATGAATAAATCAACTTGAAAAGATTTAGTAGTAAAGCATGTGTCATGAATCATGATCCAGACCGTCGTGTTGTGAGTGACACCCACACTAAACCACCTGAGGGGAGAACCAACTACAAACCTAACCCGAAAGATTTAAGTTCTCATAAACTCAATCAATTATCATAACAGTTGCGGAAATAAAGAAATCCCTCTCCTCTCCAAGAGCTTGAAAGTCGTAGTACCTCTATCAACGTCTAGGACATGGGATGCAACCCCAAACGAAAAAATATAAATCTGTAATGTTAAATAGTTGAAGTCCAAACAGATGGACTAAGAAATAAGGTCTCACAGTTGAATAAAATAGCCCACCCTTGGATTTAGATAGCGGATGTCTCACAATTGAGGTTGCGAAATAGTCACCTGAATATGCCATGTACTTAATACAGAAAGAGCAAATGCAATATCAATACATAAAATCCATAGTATAATGGTAGGATCTTTAGCCAACTCCAAAGATATGAATGTAAACAAGCAACAAAATTACAGTAATACAAGTCAACGCATATATCAGTAAGTCAACAATAGTCATAGACTCCAAGTCACAAATCTTGACTTAACAAACACATTAAACATGTTCCACATGATCACAAACAAACTCAATTCACTCAAAGAACCAATAAACATACACAAGCAAATAATGTTATGACTTGGTTGGTCATTTTCGGCCTTATCTATGAAAATTATTGTTTTATCCTTTTGTAAGCTACTTTGGCCTATTTTGAACTATTTGAATGATTGAAACTAAAATCTGAAGATTTAAAATGGAAAATATGAGTTTTGACACTTTTCGGAAGCTTAAGTTATTGAAAAAGTGAGTTTTTATACCATTTTGAGTTTCTGGTATTGGATCGGGGATTCATCGATTTCATTATCTCTGAAATGTCGAAACTAAACTATGAGAGGTTACAGAACTGAATTTGGAGTTAAAATGAGGTTTTTAGGCGCAAATTTGTGATTTTAGTTGTTTTCGGAATCAAAGTTTGACTTTGGTCAGCATTCGGAGTTCGAAAGCTCAGATCAAAATTTCAACATTTTCAGAAGTTCTGGATGGCGAAACTAACGCTAGAAATGGTCTCGGAATAATTTTTGGAGTTGTTGAGGGCAGTTTTGGTATTTTGAGTCTTAAACTAGTTTATATGACTTGAATTGGTAAATGTATTGTGGGAGTCTTAAAACTAATTTCTGATGATTCTGTTGAGTTCGATCAATGTTTCGGTATGGATGCATATAAAGTTTGTAAAATTCTAAGTTCGGATGAGTTTCGAGGGTCTGTTCCGAGTAGAAAATTAGACTTGGTATTGCTGGTTTGTTGATATTTGGTGTAGGTGTGATTTGTTCTCCGCGTTCGCAGAGGTCTAGTGGATTTTCTCTCCACGTTCGTGGAGGGATAGTATGCGTGTGCGGAGTACTAGTATGAGTGAGTGGCCCCCTCCCTTTTGTTCTCCGCGTTCGCGGGTTGGTCTTCGCGATCGCGAAAGTCTCTTGGCCCTTCTCCTCTGCGTTTGCGGGACCTCACCCACGATCACAAAGAGCTTTTTATAGCTAGACAATTTTAAACTCGTGAAATATCATTTTTAGCCATTTTCACGAACCTTAAGCTTTTTGGGGAGACTTTGGAAGAAAGTTTTTGAAGGATTTTGCTGGGTAAGTATTTTTAACATTTTATTAATCATTTCCTTAAGTTTTATTTTGATTTCATCCTAAACTTTATGATTTTCAATGTCCAAAATTAGGAATTTTTAAACTATGTTTTCTAAACTTTGAATGATGATTTCTCCTTCGATTTAAACTTGATTTTATTGAAATTTTCACCCATGAACTCCATTTTTCGTGTAGAACTTGATTTTAAAGTTAATTTTCAGATTTGAGACTTCTGAATTTTAGCCCTAAAATTGACCATTTTGACCCTAAGCCTAATTCATGCCAATATGGGTATCAAAATGCCCCTCTTGATGCGTAGTATCTAATTTTGATAGTGATCGGTCGATTTAAGGATCGTTTGGAGGTTTGAGTTGATCAAAAGCTTGTCCGAGTGCGATTTCAGCATTGAGGTAGGTTTGGCTAACCTTATTGGGACTGAATTTGAGTTATTGATCATGCTTATGTAATAATTGTGAGATATAGACTGATTTATCAATTATGTTGATAAGATAAGATATTGATGAAAATATGATTCCGATTAAGACGAATTATGAGTAATGATGATTCTATTGTAAATCTGAGATGAAAACTTATGGATTAAGAGCCTGTGAGAGGTCATTGTGTTAATATGAGACTTTTCATATTATTTGGGGAATTATGATGATAACTTGTTGGTTTGTAAGAAATTGTTGATGATTATACTTGTATGTTGGGGATGAATAAGGTCTGGTTTATGTGGTATATATGATCTTTGGGAATAATTACGATTTATATGCATCTTGGGGATGAATAAGGTCCTATACCGGTGATATACTAAATTCTTGGATATAATAAGGATGGGTCTATATTGTGGGGACGAGTGAGGTCTGGTACCTTTGGTATACTTGATCATTATATGGTTATGATTATCTAAGATATTATGATAGATTGTGACACTTGATATTAGTTCTTGCTATGTGAGACTTATATTGTATTACTCTCATTATGAGGTTGTCATATTTATGCACATAATTAAGGGGATATTACTGTTTTGGGTTTGTATCGTGTTGCATTATACCAACCCTTGACCTGAGTAGGAGACGAGGGTAATATGCTTCACTATTGTACTATCTCCCCGTTGACTCGAGTAGGAGGCAAGGGTGAGATTCATACTTTATAATTCATTGACCGCGAGTAGGTGGAAAGAATGAGACACTGCAACACCTCTTGACCACGAGTAGGTGGAAAGGATAAGACATTGTAATACCCATGATCACGAGCAATAAGGTTGCAAGACACTTGATGCATGATTGGATGATATTTCATATATTGTTTTACATTGCTTATGGTGTTGTAATACAAGACATGTGGGAGATCTCATAAGACTTATTGTATATGTTTATTGTATACTAACCCTTTTAGGTGCAGGTGTAGGATTCTTCATTATTGCATTACTTGTTCGATTTCTCTTACCCAATCAGTTGAATCTATTGGGTACATTTTGGTGTACTCACCCCTACTTTATTTTCTCCCTGCAGATCGAGCACAGGGACCCGCATAGGGTAGTTGATTCACTCTTGTTGAGAATTACCTGCATCCATCTAGATCTTCTCAGTAAGGGTCAGACTTTGAGTTGTCGTGGATCTTTGAGATTATCTTAATTGTTTTTCTTTAGATTTTATGTTAGACATTATGAGACATCCTTGTATTTTATTTTTGTTTGAGAAAGTTGTATTTACTCTTTCGCACTGTTATAAATGCTCTTGTACTCATGACTCCAGATTTTGAAATATTTGATGTTATATTATGATGATTTTCGCTTTATTTCATTCTTCTATAGTCATGATCCTATTTTGGATCGTGACAAGCAAATATGTCAAAACATGTACTAGGTATGGTACCCCAACCAATATTAGTATTCGTGTATCATTTGTGGTGACTGAGCCAACCATTGATATTTTGGTACCAAGCATGGTACCTAAGACAACCAGTATAATCACAATGAAACAATCATAATTGAAGCCACAAACAACTCAAATAGATTTATTGCATATGATTATCAACATGATGTCATTTCACATTCTTCTCTTATGTTTTTCCTATATGTATTGCACAAGTAATACTGTAAAACAGTTAACATTCATACACACATAGCTTGGAAACAACCAACCATCATCCATCTCGAAACAAGTCTAAATGCTATAAAGAACTTGAGCTTTCCTAGTTTGTAATGACATGGATTAATCTTGATCTAAAATAATAAACAAATAACATAATCAATAAATTATAACCTAAAAATACTTGAGTTATAATGTAATCCTTACCCAGACAAAAATCATGATCACCCTACCCAAACTTGGGCTTTTCCACCAGTAATTCAGTCCAAACCTTCCCTAGTATTACCACCATAAATTTTAAGGCTTAATAATTAGATTATCAGTTTAGAGAATAATTAACTTACCTTTATCGATGAAAATGATGGTAAGTTGGTGGGTTTTGCCCAAAGTTGCTCTTTATTTTTTCCAAAAATAAAGTTGCAGAATAATAAAAACTTTGAGACTTTTGTGTATAAATTTTTGACTTATCCAGCTATAACAACCCGTTATTGCATAATTCTACCTGCTATAGCGGCTTGCATGGAGATAGAAACTCAGAGCTCTTCTCAAAATTCCTCATTTTACAATACACCCTCAAACATTGACATTCTAAATTAACCCCTTCATGTCAAATTCGATATTAGGAGTTCTACTAACCCAATTTTAATTATGAAAAGTCCTACAAACTCCTTAATGTCTTGGCTAATAGAAAATTCAATCCACACTTAAACATTAACACCAATCTTTTCTCAAATTTCTCTAGATCTCACCTTACTCAGATTCCTTCTAAGAACTTGAGTTAGAATTTTAAAGTTACTGCACAATGTTTTCTGGCCCAAAATCTTTCACCACTAGCCTACCCATAACGACCAGAAGAGTGGTTACATCATACCACAAATTGAGGAAGAGTGAGAACTGCGTCATATCTTTCTACAGCTCTTAGGTATCATTTGGTTGAGAATAAGTTATCTCCTAATTAATTATTTCAAAATAAGTTATATCAGAATAAGTTATTCTACCATATATGTAGGATAATTTATCTTATAACTATGGCAAAAATAGCGGAAAAAATAATTCAAGGACTATCTAATACTTTCAACCAAACATGGGATAAAATAATTCTACATTTTATCCTAAAATTTTTATGTCTTATACCTTACACTAAATGACTCCTTAGGATATTAGTTTTTCCTTAGCAAGATAGCTTTGATTGCTAAGTAAGCTATGTTCTTTTTCATTGATGGAATGAGCCTTTTGGCGGTTCTCTCTCAATTCAAAGAAAAAGAGATGAAAGGAGGGTGAGTACTTTTCCTACTATATGAAAAGAATATTCAAAATGCTGACTTTCTCAAGATGAATAAGGGATTAGTAAATGGTAATAAAATGTGACTCGAGCAAGTTAATTAAGGGTGAAAAAAGGTCTTGAAATTTAAAAAGAGTGACAAGAATTTTAAGAATTGAGTGTACGTGACAAATTTATGGTTAATATTTAAAGTGTAGGGGGAATTGAATTTTTTTCTTTTAATTAGTTACAAGTTAGTCGGCGAAGATGGTAAACAGTAAGTGCAAGAATCTAAAATGCGTAAAAGAAAATTCAATACTTGATATTTTTATACTGGTTCGGGATACAATATGGATCCCAATCCAGTCCCCTTGGGTTGCAAGAGATATCTGTTTAAGCCTTTAAAAGATTATGATTACAATGAATAAGAAAAACTTAAAATTACTCTCAATCTTTTTCTTGCTTTCTTTCTTTCTTTTGATACAAACCCCTTTTTCATATTTTTTCTTCTTTTCTCTCTCTCTTTTTTCATAGTAAGTCTAAAAGAAATATAATGTTTTTTCAATGATGAAGAGTTTGAAGAATGGTTTGAATGCAGTAGGCTTGTACAAAACTCTGAGACATCGTGATGCCTCTTTTTAAGAAGGGATGGCATCCCAAAGGATTTCATCCTTGGAATTAGGTAAAAGAGATTCCTATTTTCAAGAATAAGGAAAGGCTTAAGGCAGGCGATCCAATATGTCATCTTGATAGAAATCTAATTGGATCCAGTCATACTAAATTGATCTTGCAAACCTTCTCCTTGATTCTTTTCTAATTCAGTTGTTGCTTGATTGATTTTGATACTTTTCCGCTTCCTTGATTGATCCTCAATCATAGTGAAATTGATCTTTTCAATCTTCTCATTATTTGATTGATTCGTTGATTGATTTTTTCAATCTTATATTTTTTTTTCAAGGATAAAAGGCTTTTAAGGAAGGTAGTAACAAAATCTTCTCAGTTCTTTTCAATTTTGCAGATGCTTGCAACAGTAAGATCTTCTCTTGATTGATTCTCTCCAATCCAAAGATGATGGATTGATTTTTCAGATTATTTTTCTTTCTCACTTGATATTTCATTGATTCTTTCTGATCCAAATACACTTGATTGTTTTTTCAAATTTTCTTGATTGATTCTCAATCATAGTGAATCTTGATTAAATATTGAGTTGCTCCATGATTCATGGTGAGCCATGTTTATGGGAAGACTTTGATTGTTTTCCTTTTTGATGAATTTTCTGCAATTTAGTCATCAATCAAAATTAGAGAAATCTTAACCTTAACAATCTCTCCCTTTTTGATGATGACAATAATTAAGTCAACTTCCCTTTTTATATGCGACACTTCATAGATGGCTGATCGACTTTGCACTTTGCACACTGTATATCATCTGTATACTTTCCCTGAGTCAGTTGACTGTGCTCCCTCTGAATCAATGAACTCTACTATTCTCCTTCTTCATCACCAAAAAAAATAACACACAACAAACAACAAACAACAAGAAAAATATTAAACAGTTAAATAATGAGTATAAAAGAAACATAGACAAAAAGAAAACAGTTCATATAGTCAAGTAGGTAGTTTATACAACAAAAAAGGGGGGGGGGGGGGCTGAGCCCTTAAGCATCAATCCATAAAAGAACCACTAGGAAGTAGCAGTTTTCAAAATTTCAAATAGAGTAGTGAGAGAGACAGACATAGCATCAGAGAAAGGCTAATAAAAATATATACGCATAATCAACCGTTAAAAAGGTAGAAACAGTTAATGCACTATTAAAAGCAGTACAAACATCTAAAAGAAAATAAAATCAATTAACACAGTAAACCATAAAAAGAAATTCTAGAAATATTTTGGAATGATATTTAAAGATTTTCTAAGACTACAAAATCTTTCTTCAAGCAAGGGTTTTGTAAAAATATCAGTCAATTGATTTTCAATGTTGACAAAAGTAATTTCAATATTGTCATTTAAAACATGATCTCTGATGAAATGATGCTTGATATCAATATATTTAGCTCTAGAATGATGCACAAGATTTTTAGACAGACAAATAACAATATAATTATCACAAAAAATTTAAGCAGGTTTAGAAATAATATCGTAATTATTTAACTAATGAATCATCCAAAGAATTTGAGCACAATATAAAATAATTGCCACATATTCAGTCTCAATGGTGGAAATGGATACACAATTTAGTTTCTTGCTATTCCAAGAGATTAAAGATCCACCAAGGAATTGACAAGATCCATTGGTACTGTTTTAATCAACTTTATCACCTGCATAATCAACGTCTGAAAAGCCACAAAGATTAAATACGGATGACTTTTATACCATAGATAAAAAGAGATAGTTCCTACTACATATCAAATAATTCTTTTTTCAACAACCAAATGAGACTCTTTAGGAGCCATTGAAATCTTACACATTTACAAACACTGAACACGATGTCAGGTCGATTAGAAGTGAGATAAAGTAAAGAATCAATCGTACCTCTGTATTTGAATGCATCAACATTCTTACCATTTAGGTCGAGATCCAGATTGCATGAAGGACTCATACGAGTGCTTATAGATTTTGCATTTTTCATATCAAATTTTTGAATCAATTCTTTTGCATACTTACTTTGACAAATGAAGATGCCTCAATCAATTTGAAAACTTTTTAGTCCCAAAAAGAAGATTAGCTCATCCATCAAGCTCATTTCAAATTCGCTTTGCATTAAGTTAGCAAAGTCCTTGCACAAATCATCATTAGTACTCCTGAAAATAATATCATCAGTCCAAAAGTGATGGGAAGAGAGTGTTCACATATCATGGTTCTAGCCATATCATGCAGAGTTCAATTTTTTCTTTCAATAACTTTGTGTTTTTGTAGAGTTTGAGGTGCTAAGAAGTTGTGAGCATATCCTTCTTCATTGCAGAAGTTTTCAAATACCCTGCTTTCAAATTCTCCTCTATAATCACTTTTGATTGAGGTAATATATTATTCGTTTTCTCTCAGAACTTCTTTAAAAAATTCAAAATTCTTTAAGGTATCATCTTTTTCAGCCAAAAAATATTACTCAAGTGAAACAAGAGTAATCATCAACAATTACAAATGTGTACCTTTTTCCTCTGATGATGGTGATTTTGATCGGATCAAAGAGGCCCATATGGAGAAGCTGCAAATGTTTTGTGGTAGATACAATATCTTTAGATAAGAAATATTTTCTAGTTTTCTTACCTAGTTGACATACATCACAGATATGATCCTTGGTGTAATCCATCTTTGGTAGATCGATAACTAGGTCGAGCTGAGCTAGTTTTTCAATAAGTATCATGTTGGCTTGTTTCAATATTTTGTGCCGAATTCATGTATAATCATATATGGAGACCAGAAATATGTGTTCAGTTGAACCTTTATTTGTGTCAAGAATGTATATATTTTTGTCTCTGCTTCGAGGAAGAATTTCCTTCCCAAAACTGTCTTCAATGATGCATCCATTCTTTTTAAATCTTACTTTCTATTTGAGGCACATAGTTGACTGATGCTCAACAAGTTGTACTTTAAACTCTTCACAAGATATACATTAGTAATATCACAGGATTCGTTGAATTGAATAACACTAATACCAATTACAATTTCAGTGGAGTTATCTCTAAAATAAATTTTTTCTCCTTTAAAATTTGCAACGTATTTGAATGATATTTGTTGCCTGTCATATGATCTAAACACATATTGTCTAGATACCATTTTTCTTTAGATTTGGTGTGATGTTTCTGCAAAATAAAGTTATTGCTCATTTTTAGGTACCCAAATGATTTTGGATTCTTTTTGGTTAGTGGTATCCTTAACTTTTCAAATCATATTAGATGGCTTTGAGTGATAAAATTTGTATCTGGAATAGGTGTGGTCAAGTTTTTCACGATAGTTGCAAGACCTTTTACTAGATATTTTAGAGCCAGAAAGACTAAAATATTCACTTTGAGTGTTAGTCGAATTGTATGATTTGTTAGGACTAGAAAATTTTTGAGCATTTCTTTAAACAATTTGTAAGATCA
The DNA here is from genome assembly GCA_038996855.1 of Solanum aculeatissimum. Taxonomy (NCBI): domain Eukaryota; kingdom Viridiplantae; phylum Streptophyta; class Magnoliopsida; order Solanales; family Solanaceae; genus Solanum; species Solanum aculeatissimum. The sequence goes on from JBCEWC010003144.1 coordinate 15,618, forward strand.
AAATTTTCTTCATCCAATAGATCTTTTTCAATAGCACAAACTTCAAGTTTGATTTCTAAAATATTTTTTTTATCTTGGATAGATTTGATATTCTCAAAGGATTTTTTAGATCTGTAATGGCTTGGTCTAGTAAGTCTCTTAACTCAAGATTTTTTTTATAGATATTAGATTTTACTTGGCTTGATTCGCCAATTGCCATGAAACAAATATTTTCATATTCATCTAGATTTAATTCAAATATGTCTTTATCACTCCAGTTACTAAAGGTTTTGTTCTTGGTTTGTCTTTGAGGATATCTCCTTTTAGCTTCAGGACATTCACTTGCAATATGTATAAATTTACCGCATTCATAGCACCTGCCATAATTTTTGTTGTAATTAGTAATTTACTTATTTATGGAGTAATTTTGCTTATCACTCCTTTGATTTTTGTTGTGCCTGAAGGTTTTCATCACAGATTTAGTGATCAGTGCAATTCATCTTCATTAAACTCTTTGATCAGTGCAATTCATCTTCATTAAACTCTTCTTCTTTCTCCTGGTTTTCATATGAAGCTTTGAATGCAATAGATTTTTTCTTGTCATCCTCTTTTCCCTTTTTGTTTAGATGGGGTTTCTCAAAAGAAATAAGATCTCCTCTAACTTTATCATATGTGAGACTTTTCAGGTCCATACTTTCAAGAGTAACAACTTTGTCATTGGGGAGGCAGACTTCTGAGAATTCTTCTAATGCTTAATGGGAGAATATTCTTTTCCTGCAGCTTTGAGTTCTCCAATAATTTTGCTAAGATGAGTGAACATACTCTCAACTATTTCTCCTTCCTTCATTTGGAACAACTCATATTCATAAACAAGAAGACTGACAATGATCTCTTTGATTTTGTCAGTTCCTTCGTAAGTTACTTTTAGCTTATTCTACATCTCCTTGGTAGTTTCACAACTACAAATCTTTTTGTATTCTTCACCACTGACAGTATTGTAAAGGAAATTCTTAGCCTTTGAATTTATTTGGATAGCTTCGATTTGCTCATCAATGTAGTTTTCTAGGTTGGGTGTGATAGGAGTCTAGCTGCTTTTAGTGTTTGATTGACTCTCACTGGTTGGTTCATCCATAAGAATGAGAATGTCACCAAGTTTAATAATTCTCCAGACCTTTACATCATAGGATTTTATGAATGTTTCCATCCTTATTTTTCAATGAGAGAAGTGCTTTCCATTTAAGTAGGGTGGTCTGGTCTGAGAAGTTTCCTCTTGAAAATCTGCTCAAATGGTTTGGGTTTGATTTGTCATGATCTTTTTTCACCTATGGTTAGACAGAAAATGAAGTGAGACCAGACTCTGATACCAATTTAAAGTGCAAGAGGGGGGGGGGGTGAATTGAATTTTCTTCTTTTAATTAGTTACTAGTTAGTCGACTAAGTCGGTAAATAGTAAGTGTAGGAATCTAAAATGCATAAAAAAAATTCAATATCTAATATTTTTATACTGGTTCAGATCCAATATAGATCTTAATCCAGTTCCCTTGGATTGCAAGGGATATCTCTTCAAACCTTTAAAAGATTGTGGTTACGAGGAATAAGAAAAACTTAAAACTACTCTCAATCTTTTTCTTATTTTCTTTGTTTCTTTCTTTAGACACAAACCTCTCTTTTAATTTTTTCTTCTTTTCTCTCTTTTTTTCACAGTAATTCTAAAAGAAATACAATGCTTTTTCAAAGATGAAGAATGGTTTGAATATAGTAGGCTTGTACAAAACTCTGAGATATCTTAATGCCTACTTTTAAGAAGAGATGACATCCCAAGAGATTTCATCCTTGGAATTAGGCAATTGACATTTCTATTTCCAACAATAAGGGAAAACTTAAGGCAGGTGATCCAATCTGCCATCTTGACAAAAATCTGATTGGATCCAGTCATGCTAAATTGATCTTATAAATATTCTCCTTGATTCTTTTCTAATTCAATTGTTACTTAGTTGATTTTGATACTTTTCCACTTCCCTGATTGATCCTCAATCTTAGTGAAATTGATCTTTCCAATATTCTCATTATCTGATTGATTCTTTGATTGATCTTTCTAATCTTTTCATTATTTGATTGATTCTTTTTTCAAGGATAAGGCTTTCGAGGAAGGCAGCAACAAAATCTTCTCATATCTTTCCAGTCTTGCAGATGCTTACAGCAGTAAGATCTTCTCTTGATTGATTCTCTCCAATCCAAAGATTCTTGATTGATTTTTTAGATTATTTTTCTTTCTCACTTGATATTTGATTGATTCTTTTCAGTGCAAATATGCTTGATTGTTTTTTCAGATATACTTGATTGATTCCCAATCATAGTGAATCTTGACTAAATCTTGAGTTCTTCAAGATTCATGATGAGCCACATTTATGGGAATACTTTGATTATTTTTCTTTTTGATGAGTTTACTGTAATTTAGTCATCAAACAAAATTAGAGAAATCTTAGCCTTAACACTTCTTCTTCTTCTTTTTCATCCTTCTACTCCTCCTCTTCTTCTTCTTCTTTTTCATCCTTCTACTCCTCCTCTTCTTCTTCCTCTTCCTCCTCCTTGTATTGTGCTATTTATATTATTGTTGATTTTGTGAATGTTGTTGCTATTGTGTTAGAAAGAAAAATGAGAGCATAACACCTCTTTGTTTTTCAATTTTTTTTTAGATTTGAGAAAAAACTTAAATTCTGTCGATTTGAAATTAAATTTCGTTGATTTATCATTGGACATTTCTTGTGAGATGATTTTGACCATTTTAATATGTGAATATTGTTGTTGTGTGTACTGCTCATATGGATTTATCTACTATTTTGGTTGCATTCATTGCAACACTTGCTACTGAAACAAATGCAATAAGTGATGAAATAGATGCAACTGTTGAATGTGTTATAGCAGTTGTTGCACCTATTTTAGCAATTTCTTTACTATTGACTACTTATATTTTAGTAATTCCTGAAATATGCTTCTAGCAACTATTGTAAGTGTTGTAGCTATTGTTGCAACAATTGTTGAAATATATTCAACAATTGTTGCATAAGTTACTGAATGTGTTTTAGTAACTGCTGAAAAATATTCAGTAACTATTATAGGTGTTTTAGCTATCAATTGCTAAAAAACTTTTAGCAGTTGGTTCATCAATTGCAGGTAGAATAAAAATAAAAATATGATAAGTTTCTTTTTAAATCATAATTATAGGTACATATTACCTTCATACTATCAATAGGGGATAAAATAACAACAGGAGTTGATTGCAGTGGTGAATGGGTCGAGTCCAATAATTATTATATTTGAAGTTGAAAAAATAAAAAATTAGTAGAGACAATAGCAATGATTGTGGACCGAGATGTTATGTATGAACAATTTTCAAACAAAATCATTTCCTATTGTGAATTAAATTGTAAATGAAAGATCTTGTCATTATCTACGTGCATAGTTGTGGTGAAAAGGAAAGAGTCGCTCCTTTTAGGATAAAAAATCAAATAAGTTTGTGTACTTATTTGGAAGATGAAAGTAGAGCCATTTTAAGAGTATACGTGATCGAAAGATTGGTCGAAAACTACCAAGACCACCAAATTTAAATGAAGAGTATGATTCTGCAGACACGGATATTCCAGATAAAAAAGGCACTGGTGCACATAATACTCCTCGGACTCCTACTCCTAAAGTTGCCAATAATACACCATGAATCACACAATCATCACAGTCTAGTCATGCTCAAGGTGACAAAATTAATTTTTACATTGGTATATCATTCAAGAATAAGCAAGAGTTTTGCCTTGAAAAATGCTTGTGTGAAAAAAGATTTTAGAATGAAGAAGGTGATAACTTGCATACTATGTATTGTATAAAATGTGTACATCCCGAATACAAGTGGTAGATGAGAGTTGTAAAGCTCCAAAGTTCTAATAGATTTTACATTAAAAATTATGAAAAAAAAGCATACGTGTGGTTCACAACATCTTACGAGCCATAAATCACATGCCACAACAAAATCATTGATGCATACTTCAAGGATAGATTTTCTAAAGGTAAAGGTCCTTCCACAAGAGATCTTGAGAATTCAATTCGTATTGAAAGGGAAATGAGATCGCAAAGGCTTTGGCAAAGGGGACACATGAGCACGATTATGCAGGGGCTAATGATTATGATAGTAAATTCAAAAAGTAAGACAAATTTACAGCTTGATGAATATGGTAGGTTCAAGTATTTTTTTAATTACCTATGGAGCTTGCATTCGTGGTTATTGATATATTCAAAAAGTTTTAGTTGTGGATGAAATATTTTCTAATAGTAAATATGGAGGTGTATTGTTGTCTATTGTACCACAAGATGCAGAAGATCATATTTTTCTAGTGGCATTTTGTGTAACCGACATTAAGGGTGATGCCTCTTATCGATATTTTTTTGAGCCGATGAGCAACTTTGTGGATAATACCCCTGAATTATGCATTATTTTTGACAGACATCCAAGTATTAGAAAGATGGTTAAGATTGTGTTTCTTTTGACTCATTATGGTTGTTGCATGAGGCACCTCGAAGAAAATATCTAAAATACCTTTCACAATAGAAAAAATATATATCACTTTTTTAAAGCAGCAAAAGCATATAATGTATAAATTTAATGATCACTTCAACCAAATAAGAGACATGGTTCTAGGAGCCGTCACACATTTAAAATATGTTGAATTTCACAGATAGAGCACGACAATCTTTCTAAAAACAATAAGTAAATCTGCATGTATTGAATCTTTTGTATATTTTTCTGAACAATTGTGTATTGAAAATGCATTTATTACAACAACTGATGCATATATTTCAATATTTGTTACCTCAGATGCATGAAACAAGTGCAACAATTGCTGAATAAATGCAAGAGTTATTAAAACTATTGCTTCTATTATATTTTTTAATAATTCTAACTTCATTAATAGTTTTAGTTATTGATTTTTTATAGATATAAATTGAAGACATCAAATATTGTTGAGTCGATTAATTCAATGCTTTTTGATGAAAGAGAATATTCAATTACTGCTCTTTTTAATAAAATAAATCGGATATACGAATATAAATTTCATGAAAGGCACAGTATGTTCATCAATGCATCAACCATCTTTGTTACTAAGATAGAACAAAAAATCACAAAAAAGTCAATTTGAGGAACAAACTATTGATTCATCAAACTGCCAACTACGAGTATCTTGTCATTGGTCACAATAGAGTTGCAACAGTCAATTTGCAATGTAAATTTTGCCCCTATAGAGTCTTTGACCTTGACAAAATACCATGTCCACATGCTATGACAACACTCCGATGTCAATATGATAATGATTATGGAAGAAGCATTTATGAGTACTCATCTCCATATTACAAGGTAGAGACATATCTTTTTGCATACTTGAAAGAAATTAAGTTTGTGTTACCCGAAGATACTTGAAAAATTCCTAGAAAATTTGTGGAGAGAGAAATAAATTCTTCGTATGTTTAGTTAGGCAAGTTGGGAAGAACCAAGAAGAGACGAAAAAGAATTGAAGAATTATTTCCAACAAAGAAAAATAAATATTCCTTATGCAAAAAGAGTGGACATAAAAGAACAACATGCTCGGAGCAAAGTGCTCCATAGGAATAGTTCTGAAATATTTACTGCTATTTGTTGTTTATAAACATTTCTTAATTTTTTTTAATATTGATGTTGCACAAATCTTATTATTAATTGCTTCAGTTCTCAAGAAATTGACAATATTAATATTCGATAAATCTTCTTAAAGTAGGTAGTCTGCTTCAACAATTGCTTCACTAACTATTAAAATTCTATGCAAGTAGAAAATTTGTTTAAGCAACTGTTGTACTTGCGGAGAAAAGCAATTGTTGTACTTGCTGAGAAAATCCTCATAAAGTAAGGTAGTCGCTTCAACAACTATTTCACTTATTGAAAACTTTTCTTACCATGTTGCAGTATTGTTTCAATAATTTTTGTGCTTGTTGAGAAAAATTTCAATAAGGTAGACTCTTTCAGCAACTGTTATACTTGTTGAGAAAATTCTTAGCAAGTAGGTAGTACTCCTTAGCAATTGTTGTACTTGCTGAGAAAAATCTTAACAAATTATTGAATTTGTTGAAACAATTAAGATACTTGTTGTCACTGTTATAAATAAATTACTATGTAGTTGTAAAAAATCACCATCAAACTCAAGTTTAAATACTATAATATATCAAAATTGCTTTATTTGTCATTTAATATGATTTAGATAACCAATTAACAATGAAATTACTCAATTAAGATTGATTACTCGTTCATTTACTCGATTTATTATCTGTTATGAACAAATTATTATGTAATTGTACAAATTGTCATCAAACTTAAGTCTACTACAATACATAAAAATTACTTTAGTTATCATTTAATATGATTTATACAATCAAATTACTCAATTAAGGGTGATTGCACATTTAATTACTCGATTTATTATCTGTTATGAACAAATTACTATCTAATTGTACAAAATCACCATCAAAATCAAGTCTAAATACTATAATACATAAAAATTACTTTATCTATCATTAAATATGATTTATATAATCAATTAACAATCAAATCACTCAATTAAAGTTGATTACACATTCAAGTACTCGGTTTATTGTTTGTTATGAATAAATTACTATGTAATTGTACAAATCATCACCAAACTAGAGTCTAAGTACTATAATACATCAAAATTATTTCATTTATCATTTAATATGATTTAGATAATCAATTAACAATCCAATTGCTCAATTAAGGTTGATTACATATTTATTTGCTCGATTTATTGTCTACTATGAACAAATTAATATATAATTGTACAAAATCATCACTAAAAATCAAGAATAAGTACTATAATACATAAAAATTACTTTATTCATCATTTAATATAATTTATATTATCAATTAACAATTAAATTATTCAATAATTTGCTAAAAGTTTTCTTAACAATTTCAACAATTGCTAAATCAGACATTCTACTTACTAAGAATTTTTAAGCAATTGTTGAAGAAGGCTATGTAGTTGCTAAATTGTTTTTAAGTAGTTGAAACAGTTGCTGAAGCAACCTATCTACTTGTTAAAAAAAAATTCAACAATTGCAACAGTTGTTGAAGTAGATTTTCTACTTGTTAAAATTTTCTCATCAAAATCAACAGTTGCTGAAGAAGTCTACTATATTCTAACATTTTTCAATAATAGGATTGTTCAACACCAACATTACATAGCCATTCAACATCAACATCAAAATGATTCAATCATTCACCAACCATTCGAACAAAAAATATAAAAAAAATATTATCTGTCAATCCAAAACATACAAAAATGTTTTCTACAATCATTCATAACCAACAAATATAAATATTATGGTACCGATTTCATGCAATGATGCCCTTTATCCACATGTGTCGCATCCTGTTAATTGTATTATCATTCATAAGGTTCATAGGAGTTTTGGTAATCAGGTGCTCAATATATGCAAGTGAATATGAACCATAAGCTACAGTTAAATCATTTCTTAGAGCATTCTCTAATCTCTCAAAATACCATTCACTATTCAAGAATTTATTAGGAAAGTGGTCGAACATTTTACTTTGCTTCAAGAATCTAGAAAACAGCTTCATCTTTGACATCACGAGTGCCACAAAATTTTCATCGGAATAAATGCCCCTATTGCAATTATACACATTAATTTTTTCCTTCTCGATAAGAATTTCAAGTGCAACAAAATACGTTGTTCCTTGATTCAAGACAGTAAAAAGTCTCTAAGCACTATGTCACAGGACACCGCCAGAAAATGATCTCATCTCCATTTCCTTTTCTTATTCACTTAATTTGGGCCTCAAATGAGTCCACTAATGCATGAGTTAATCTTCCCCATCTACCTAGCCTATTTAAGCTAAGCAAATAGGTGACTCTCTTACCAGATTTTTAAAGTCCCACAAGCACCTCACTTTTTGTATTTCATTTAAGACCTCGATCTACTTAAATTTGACTTAAAACATATATACACTATATCATCTGAAGAGTTAGACTTACATACCTCCAATCTAAAATTTAAACACTTGTAAAATTGGTGCTAACTCGATCAAGCCATATCATGCTCTATATGCTTAGGACTAGTACACATACGATGTGGGGTGTTATATCTAGTCATGAGGATTGGTAAGATGATCACCTGCACGTACATTGTGATACAATGTAGGCATAGAGTATGGATTAGTCTGTTTAAATTTACTAAGTATGCAAACATGCAATGTAATGTACGTATAGTGATAACCTGTATGAAAATATTAAATAAAAGCCATAGTGCATATACAGATACATGAAAGTAATATTGTTTAAATCATCACGAATCCTTGCAAGTCATATTAATATAATAAGCTTAGTCATAATTCATATATGTTTACGTGCATAGGATTCATAAAGGGAGGGTTATGTCCATCCTCATCAATACACATAATAGCTCATATTATGGCTTTGTGTAGGGAAGGTTGTACCTATCCTCATCTATACATTCAAATAGTGTAAAGGGAGGGTTATGTCCCTACCCATGAATACATGGACTAGTTCATGTCATATGTGTGCAAAGAAAATGTTGTTCCTATCCTCATCAATGCACCCAAACAATGTAAAGGGAGCATTGTGCCTATCCTCATCAATACACATATAATTCACCTTATGATAATGTAAATGAAAGGGAGTAGCTATCCTCATCAGTAAACTATAAGTCATGCATGTTGGTATATACACACCATACTAAAGTCATATCACATTCATATTCATGTCATTCCTGTTCATGTTGAAGTTATGTTCATATCATAATAAAATAATGCTATGTTAGTACACAAACTCAAATCATATACATATTCATAGATTCATGTTCATAAATTTAAGCTCAAGTCATGCTCACATTCATAATTGTAATCATATTCATAGTCAAATTATCATGTAGAAGCCTTGTCCATGCATGATCAAGTGATGAGATATGAGAGTATAGCATGGGTATATGAGAATCAAGTTTAAAACATAATAATTACATAGAATCATTCATAGTCCATGAAAAGAAGAATATTTGAATAATAATTGAAGTTACCCATGCATGATTTCATAGTTCATCAACTCGTGCAAGTTCATGTCCCATGAAAACCATGTAAACTAAGATAAACCTACTTAATTCATAGAAACATCACTTAGATCGTACTTAAAAGTAGAAGAAATTAGATGAAAGAAGTTTGGGCTTCATGATTGAAAGGAAATCATGGATGAATCCTACATACCTAAGCTTGAATTGGTGAACTAGAAGAGGATTTATCTTCAAACTTCAAGACTTGATGATTTCCCAAATTATGCTTGAATGAAGGAATTGGAGAGTGTTTTGAGGGATAGAATTTTGAGACTAGATGTTATGGCATGCATGAAATGATTAGAATGGCTTAGGAACTGATTTAAGAGAGTATTATAGTCGATAGGAATTCATAGGGGTGTTAGAAAATAAAGAAAAGACCCCTATACCATTACAAAAATAAGGTTAGAACATAGAGGAAGTGCACTATACAGAACCACCAGTACTGAATTTGGTGTGCACCATGGGTTGTGGTAGAGACTCTGGTGTGCATCCTTGGGCATAAAATATGAGGGCCAAGTGGTATGCCCTCCACGAGACACACCACGGCTTGTGGTAGCTCCATGGTTAGCTATACCAACAAAGCAACCAAGAAACAAGATCATCAACCACGAGACACAATATGAATTTAAGCCTTGTTAAGGTCTTATAAACCCTGTGTCCTTATAGTTCTAATGAAAAATAACAAGGTCATAGCATATGCATCTAGGCAACTGAAGGTGCAGTAGAGGAATTATCAAATCCATGATCTTGACTTAACACTTGTAGTGTTTGCTTTGATGGTTTGACGTCATTATCTTTGTGGGGTTCATGAAGATGTGTTTACTGACCACAAGAGTTTAAATACATGTTCAATCAAATATATATAAATCTGATGCAAAGGAGATGGCTTAAACTCTTTAAGGATTATGACATGAGTTTGCAATATTATCCAGACAAGGAAAATATTGTATCTAATTGTCACGCCTCTAAATTTATAAAGGCGAACAAGCACCTGGTGCCCTCGAGGACCGAGAGAACCAACATATAACCTGTGCTTATTATGTATATGACTATGACAACTACATAGTAATGAAAGTTCATACAAACTATTAAGATAAGAGATCAAAATGAGTAGCACCATAACTTACATATCAGACTTGGTCATTGAGGCCACAACTGTTTAAAGACAAGATGCAAATAAACTATATACACTAAGTCTACAAAGCCTCTATAATATAACATAGGTCATGATAGCCCCCTTTACTTTGAACTATTATACAATACCAAAGTGCATATACTAAAGACTCAATAAAGTCCAAAATTAACTTGGAGCTCACCAAAAGTAGTTGGGTGTCGGGTGCACCTACACTGGAGGTCTACTAGCTGGAGTACCTGTACCAGCAGCATAAATTACCACATCCCCCAGAAGGGATATCAGTATGAAATAATGTACTGAATATATCAGGTAATAACATAAGTAAAATGAAAACTCAAGTGAAATCAAGTTGTGATAAATAAATGCATAGACCATAATAAAAGACCACCTAGGTTATACTTGTGGAACAATGTACATTAAATTCTTTTTTTTACTCTTCATTGTTTTATGAAATATTTTAGGCAAGTAGTAGATGTGACCAGTTGATCAGTGGTAAAAAAAGGATGACCCATGCTAGGCATTTTAACCCCTGGGATTTTATCCTGGTTATTGTACAAATCAGGATCGACCCATGCTAGGATCTCGCCCCTGGGCTGCCACCCCTATGGCCAAGTGAGATCGACCCATGCTAGGCTTTTTCCCCTAGGATGTCGCCCGCACACTATGAACACTGCTTCACGTTATTCTTTAATACTTTGAGATTATTACTTTGGTGGTTATGATGATTTTTAAGCTTCGAAACTATGTACCAGTAATATAAGACATGATAATAGTCTCTTAGGGTAGTACAATAATATAGGAAACAAGTGTGACATTGACATACCACTTAGGAGTTTAAATGACATAATTGGCTTCACGGATAAAAGTAGACTCCTCATGCTAGTGCTTGGAAAAGTAAAACTACATATTTGCTAATAGACAACACTGCCATGGAATAGCTCTTGGGAAGCTCACTTATTGATAGTGACATGAGTATTGGATTTCATGCTAGAGAATATGGAATAAGATAGTCTTATATACCTTAGTTCTGAACCAACACGACTACATGCTTCAGCCTCTTATGGTGTTATTTCTACAATACAAGTAATAATTAAACTAATATTAGTACACTACTTTGCAGCCTCATGGAATAATAGCTAAATGCTTGACGAACAATAGTGTCACGACTCGTAAGTAGGGCGTACTTATGACATGGCGAAGCAGCACTCGAGAGTCCATGATCAAGACATCATAGCATCATCACACATATCATCGGTCCGGAAGCGCGTACAATAAACAAATAATACATAAGTCTAGGGGATTTCGGGGCTTTGAACTCAATCTATGGGCATGTTGCTGGGAATGGGATAATCACAAATCACATAACAATTAAGATTTAAGGGGCGGGAAAGTATGACTCAAGCTGTGGGGCCAAGCAGGGTTAGGGACTTTCCACAAAAGCACATTCCCAAGAAAATCACATCATAATAGCATAAGCGTAAATGGAAACATAGAATAAGATACCATCAATCAACATAGGTAATCATATCATTACAAGTATCATATAGCATAATGTTCAATAGAGTCGATATGTCAAACAATGCCTGTACATAGGATAAGACGGGGCCTCGACATAATCCAGGTTCACCCTCAAGTCATAATATAAAGAAACATAAATAAAGACATAGGCAGATGAAATAGGATGTTGCCCTTGGAACATAGGGCTCACCACAAGCAATACTTCGAATCTTAGCTAGATATCCAATGGTGGAAGGAAATCGTCTCCTGTCCCTACATGGTTAGAAGATGTAGAAAAAGAGTATGGGTTAGAACATAATAACTCACTAAGTATGCGGGCATGCAATGCATATGAACATGGACCTACAACCAACTAGATGACAAGGGCACATACATAGAAGAAAAATATAGGAAAGGATAATATATCAATATGCCATGAAACCATGATGCATGAAATGCCATAATGCTTATAGTATAGGGGATGTGACCATAACTGATATCAAAATTTATGTGAGCTATAATATGAACTTTCCCAATGAGGCCTCCCATCGGATTAGAAAAGATTACTTGCCAAAGGTAATCTACATCACACCTTACGACCCGATCATTTCGGTGTGATGACAACCTTCCTAATGACCCGGTCATTTCGGAAGGGCTTTCATAACATAAAATATCATATCATAGCATAACTTACGAGCCTCCTATTTTGGTAGCATACCTATGTTGGCATATAGTTTCAGGAATGGAGTGGGACCCTTAGGGATAGCCCACTTACTACTCCAATCCTTCTCGATACTAAGTCGTCATCCCATAAGAATAAGTATACATATACATTCTTTTAAAATGGAACGAAAACACTTGACATCATAATTATGCATACTTAGGCTTAAAGGACAAATCACTTACTTTCATGAGATCCATAAACACCGTTGGAGCATTGGTCAACCAAAACAGCATCACCACAAACGTAAAGTGATCATAACGAGTTTGAAAGGCTAGCTTAGGAATGTCACACGCCCTTACCTTTAACTGATGATATCCCGAACGAAGGTTTATATAAGAGAAATGAGTAGCCCCATGGAGTTGGTCAAACAAATCATCGATTCTGGGCAACAGGTACCTATTCTTGATGGTCACCATATTCAACTGTTGATAATCAATACACATTCGGATTGAACTATCCTTCTTCCTCATAAACAATACAGGAGCACCCCAAGGTGAAATACTCGATCTAATATAACCCTTCTCCAACAAATCTTTCAACTAGTCCTTCAACTCCTTTAGTTCAGCCGGAGCCATACGATAAGGAGAAATGGAAATAGGTTGAGTATCCGGAACGAGATCTATGCCAAAATTTACTTCTCTATCGAAAGAGATGCCGAGAAAGTCTTCAGGAAACTCATTAACCACCGGAACCGATTCAAGAGTAGGTGACTCACCCTCCACATCTCTAACCCACATAATATGGTAGATACACCTCTTACAAATCATTCTCCGGGATTTAAGGTAGTAAATAAACCGACCCCTAACCACGAAATCACTACCCTTCCATTCTAACACCGGTTTATTAAGAACTTGAAATTTAACTTGTCTAGTTTTACAATCAACAGAGGCATATGAGCCATGCAACCAATCTATCCCAAGGATAATATCGAAGTCATACATCTCAAGTTCTACAAGATCACCTGGGAACACTTTTTGAAAAACAGAAATAGAACAACCTCAATACACTTTCTGGGAAATAAAAGATTCACCCACAGGAGTGTACACCGAATAAGGTTCCCTTAGATTTTCAAGAATCAAACCAAACTTAACAGCCAATAGAGGAGTCACAAAAGAAAAATTTACACCGGGATCAAGTAAAGCATAAGCATCAAAATCAAAGACTTTTAACATACCAGTCACGACGTCCAAACCCTCATCCACCTCCTGCCAGGCATGGAGAGCATAAAACCTATTATTTTTTGGAGCACCATCAATCTGGGCCTTCGATTACCCCTGTCCCACAGGAGCCACTTGATCCTTCTTGATATTCTTTGGACAGTCGGAGATTTTATGGTTCATACTTCCGCACCCATAGAAAGCATCTAAAGCCCTCCAACAAGCACCCACATGGTTCATCCTGCACTCGTCGCAACGAGGAATTCATGGAACACCCCCAATCAGTAACTTAGGAGTAGGCACCCTTGGGTTAGCAAACCTTGCATTTGAACCTTGGCCCTCTTGGAAATGGCCAAATTCTCTACCACCCTTAGAGTTGGAGAACCCACCATCATACTGGGCTCTCTTAAAGTCATTCACCCTTCACTCCTTGAGCTTTTCACACTTAATTTGTTCAGCATTGGTCATGAGCCGATAAATATCCATTTACCTAATGAGCATAGCGGTACGACATTCCTTTACCACCAAGTCAGAAATACCCAAAATGAACTTGTGCATTCTTGCATGGGGGTCAACTACTAGCATAGGAGCATACTTTGAAAGCTTAGTGAATTTGAGAGAATAGTCCATCACAGTCATACTACCTTGCTTGAGGTTAATAAATTTGGTCATCCTGGCTTCCTGAAGTTCAAGGAGAAGAAACGATCTAGAAAAATAGTCTTGAATTTTTTCCAATCAACCTTAACATCTTCTATTCTCTCTACCAACCATTGATTATACCACACTTGAGCCGCATCATTCAATTGATACGCAGCCGACTCAGCTTTTTCCTCAAAACTGACACCCATAATAGTCAACACCTTCATGAGCTAATCAATGAACTCTTAGGCATCTTCATCACTTTTTGAACCAAAGAATTCCGGAGGGTTTATTCGGGTGAAGTCCCTCACCCTAGAGGCTGAAGTACCACCATTCAAGGGATTAGTTGGCTGGACTTGGTTTGCCACCACTTGGGCCAACATGGACACAACATTTTGAAATTCAATGTGCGTCATTGTCTCCTCCACAGGCTCACGAGGGACTTGTTCTTGAGGGACATGAGCCTGTCTAGGAAGGAGAGCTGTTATGGGAGGTATTTTCTAAAAGAGCAATAAGAACACCCTATTTCAAGAAAACTTTCAAAATAGTTCAAACACGACATAAGGGGACAATGAAGAGAGAATATTCCTAAAATGTCATCATAGCCTTTCGCGCAAAAATATGGCGTGCATCACACCCATGACTAAAACTCTAAGTGACGCGGCATGTTGGACTCCGAGGATCATTTACAAATTTTGTCACGACTTGTAAGTAGGGCCTAAATATGACATGGTGAAGGAGAACCCAAGATTCCTCGATCAAGCCATCAAAGCATTATCACACACATCATCGATTCGAAAGTGCGTAGAATAAACAAATAACATATAAGTCTAGGGGATTTCGGGGCTTTAGATTCAAGCTATGGGGATGTTTCCGAAAATGGGATGATCATGAATCACATAGCACATAACAATTACGTTCTAAAGGGCAGGTAAGTATGACTCAAGCTATGGAGGGAAGCAGGGTTAGGGACTTTCCACAAAAGTACATTCCCAAGTAAATCACATCATCATAGAATAAGCGAAAACAGAAAAATAGCATAAGATACCATCACTCATCATAGGTAATCATATCATTACAAGTATCATATCATAGCATACTTTATGGGCCTCCCATTTCGGTAGCATACCTATGTTGGCATATAGTTTCAAGAAAGGAGTGGGACCCTTGGGGATAACCCACTTACTATTCCAATCCTTCTCGATACTAAGTCATTATCCCATAAGAATATGTATACAATTACATACTTTTAAAATAGCACGAAAATACTCGACATCATAATCATGCATACTTAGGCTTAAAGGCCAAATCACTTGCTTTACATTCATGCATTGTTGCCAAGAGGCCAAATACATTTCATAATCATGCTTCGTTGGGCTAAAACGCCAAATACACTTTCATGTCAAACTTCATGCATAAGAGTAGCTCCATACTTGTCAAATCATATTGGTGTAAACACCC
>JBCEWC010003145.1:0-31385 GCA_038996855.1 Solanum aculeatissimum
TGTATAAGTAATATACATTGTATAGTAGTGTATACTTTTTATAACTTTTGACAAACTATATTGTATAGTCATGTATAATTTCGCTGATTTTGGACTTTTTTTTTATATAAATAAAACATGTGCTACTTTTTTTTATAAACTTTTGATTTTTTTGTATATTCTTTTTATACCCGTTCGGTCCAAACAAATTACAATGTTATTTACCATCCCATACACCACCCTTAAATAATTTCTTTTTGTACCCGTTCAGTCCAAACAAATTACTCATTGTACCCCCTTACCCCACTTTCTCCTTTCTTATTTCGCGCATGACATCAATATCACATCTATGAATTAATCCTCTGTGATACTATGTCGATATATTGATATCATGTTGGTATCATGTACTCCATCGGTATATTGATACCATATTAGTATCATGTACCCCATCAGTATATTGATACCCTATCAGTATCATATAGGATTGTGCTCTTTTTTTAAGAAATAAATAAGAAACAATTAAGATATGATATCGATTGGGTATCACAAAAAAGCTTGTTGTCTTTCTCTATGATACTCTGCCGATATATTAATACCTATCGGTGTCCGCTGTGATATTTCGTCGATATATTGATACCCTATTGGGTAGCATATAAGATTGGACTCTTTTTTAAAGAAATAAATAAGAAATAATTAAGATATGATACTGATAGGTTATCACAGAAAAGATTGTGGCCATTCTTTGTGATACTCTATTAGTATCCTCTATGATCCTCCATCTGTATATTAACCCTATCGATATTCTTTGTGATACTCCGTCGATATATAATACCTTATCTGTATCATATAGGGTGGCAGCTGATATCAACACATGAATTTTAATAGTAGATAAATTAAGGGGAGGGGGGCTGCTAATTGTAATTAATTAGAAGACATAAGTATAAGGAGGTATATCAAATGAATCAAAAAACTTAGTTTTCCCAAACATAATGGGGTGGCCAATTTTCCATCCTCCTATTTGTAAGTGGGGAAAATTAAGGGGAATGACCAATAACCCTTTTTAGGGGGTATTTGGCCATGAAAATTGCCAGGTACTTGAAAAAGATAGTTTTTTATTTTTGAAATAAAAAATAATATTTAAACATTGAAGTTGTGTTTAGAAATGAATATATATTGGAGTTGTTTTTTTAATTTTTGTGAGTAATTTGGAGTGAGAACAACTCTTTGATACTTTTCAAATTGTTGAAAATTTCAAAATCCAACTTGAAATTATATTCTGAAATCTTAATTATGAACAAATGAATTTTTCGGAGTTCAACTTGAGAAAAAAATAAAAATATTTAATGGTCAAACACCCCCTTAGTCTAACTAATAACTATCGATTTCTTACTAAATTTAGCATAAAGAGGTCATAAAAGTATATTAGTAATATAATTAGGATTGCTTCTTTAGATTGACCAACCCAAAAATGTTAACTGTGTCTTCATTGGTAATTAATAATGCTTATTTTATACCACTAGTAAATTTACTCTGTGAGAGTCTTTTTATAATTATTCTGTTAACTTATGCATAACGTTGATGCCTTATTATTTCTATCCCAACAATAACGTTATGAAAAAATGCTCATTGATTTCGAAAGAGACGCTAAGGATGAATAGTGATTTGGAGATGGAACTATGTAGATGTTAAAAAGACTTGGATTATAACTAAATTTTGGTGGTAATTAGATGAGAATTGATTAGGGCATGCATGTCGGTGTATAGAAGCTAAGCTCCAAGAGAGTGACTGAATTAAATAAGGAAGACAAAGAAATTTGGTTTATTTGGAATAATATTAAAGGGTCAATTCAATCACTTTACAAGTCTCTCAACATGTATTTTACGTGACATTTATACATTACACATGTTTGATATTTATCATTATTTATTTATTGGTATTTCAGCTATTCAATTATTTTTGTTGTTTATATATTTTTTCTTTTTCATTTTACATGCAATTGTTGTATTTAAGTCAAAAGTCTTTATACCGATTAATGAGAATTCATATCGCGTAAGACTTATAAAAAATATATATATATTTTCATACCTAAAACTTGAACTCAAAACTTCGGATTAAAAGTGAAATGACTCAATTCATGTGATGCCCTAGGCCACAACTTGAAATAAGAAGTTCCACAATAGCAAAACACGAAAAAAATATTAGGTACAATATATAAATAAGCAAGTCTTATCTACTAATAACACATTTTAAAATCTATCATTGATAGACTATGCTATTAAATGATATTGGAATCACTCTCGTGTCAATCTTATTGATTTTTGTGGTGTGTGGATATTATAGCAAGTGGGTCAGCTAAAGAAGTCCTTAGAACATGCACATATTGATGCATGTTTAAATGGCTCCCTTACAATATTGGGCATGAGACGGACCCCAACCATGTGGACTTCCGCTTTGGTTGGCTGTAGCCACGTTACCCGACTTCCCAATCCATTCATTTATTTCACTTTTTGACTTTTATTAGTTCATGTCTCCATACAGATGTGACATCAACTCCCTCTTTGTCCTCTCTACACCCGATTAAATATGGATTAGTTTGATCTGACACAAAATTTAAAAATATTTTTTATTTCAGTAAGAATAAAATAAATATTTTGAAAGTTAAATTATTACTATTAAATTTAGAATTATATCATCTTTTTTGTAGCTGATTAAAAATTAAAATTGAGCTAAAAAAAGGGTATATAAAAGTTGAAAATTATTTGAATATGAAAGTGTAGTTAAAAGTTCTTGAGTAAATTCCCGCATTTTTTTACATTTTAAATCATGAAAGGTTGTGATAGAGTGATAATTATTTCACCATTCTTAATTAAAAATTTCAAACTCAGAGTGTGAAATCATCTTTGATAAGGAATGTTTTTAATACCCTCATCCCCAACCCAAGTAGAGACTTTCCTTCAATGTAAATTTTAATTAATCGAGTTCTAAATAAAATATCGAACACCCACTAAAAAAAATAATCCACTTCTAAGTCTCTGTCCAAACACTAGTAATATATGGGTGTAAAAAACAAATCATCTAATTTCCAATACTCATAAGTCTATCTATATATTATTATATGCTATAATACAATATTGATCGAATTCATAAATAATTAGCACCTTTTATAAATAAATCCGATCCAATAATAATATTCGAACATTAATTAAAAAAATGAATAATGAATTAATTTTGAATGGTTGGAGTTATTTGTATCATTTTTCTTACATGATCATAAACGTCAAGGGTTGGATCATGTCAAAATGGAACATGATAGTAACAACTAACGTACTATACCTAGAGATGATTTTTATAGTACTATATTGGATTGTTTAGCTAACTTTTGACTTATTTGGTGAAAATGGTGAACACAAAATTGAGTAAAATTTTCGTTGAATTAAGCAAGTCATGTAGGCCATATTATCATACGTATTGTTTCAACATCAATTCCTGTCAATCCCTTATCTTTATTGTCGTATATTTACTTTCGTTTTTAATCTGTTTAAAAACTAAATCCAATAAAAAAATCAAAGTGAAAAGAGAATTTATTTAAGCATTTGGCCGAAATAAACTAAGTATTTAAAATTTTTAGAAATAGGGTTGTGTTTAGTTATAGTTTTTGTAAATATTACTATTTGGTTATTGAAAGTAAAATTAGGGTTTTTAATGTTTTCGGAGTTCCATATATAATTTTCAAGTTGTGTTTATTTGTGGTTTTTGTAAATATTATTTGATTATTGAAAGTAAAATCGAGTTTTTTTTGAATTCCAAATACAATTTCAAGTTGTATATATATTTGAAATTATCATGACCCTAATTTTCAAATAAATTTTAAAAATCCATTTAAATTTATATTGAATTATTGTTATAGGATGATAACTTAATATATGATACGAATGGTTTAGTAAATATTTTCTAATTTTCTTTTCTTCCTTTTGGTCTTTCTTCTTGCATCGATCCTCTTAACGGCATCAAGGCATTAGGGACCTAGTAGTCAATTAGCTCAAATGGTTTCCTTCCAGAGTTTTAAGTTATATATATCGTCAATTATAGATGATAAATTGATCTATATAAATATGATTATCTTAAATAAGATAAACAAATAATAAAAATTAAAATTTGGTAAAAGTTTGTCAGATAAGACTATGATTCATTGTATAGCTCATTCTGATTCAGCTCATCTCAACTAACCAAATAATCTTATAACCGATTAATGACTCATTCATTTATTAACTTAATCATTTTGCGTCTTTGCGCACACACCATTCAAAAACTTAAAAGGTCAAGACTAGCTTCCAAAAGTCTTCTGACTTATTGTGGATGAGACATTGTTAATTTTCAATTCTACTTGCGTAGTAGTATTAAAAAATGTAGTACAAGCTAGCTAGTAGCCAAAACATAATAGCCCAAATAGCATACAACAATTCAACAAACTGAAGATAAACTTTCCTTTTCCATTTCACCTTCATGAGCAATAAGAAGTCTCTATCTTCTGCTTTTTTTTTTGTCCTAAACTTACATCCCTTTTTTTTGTGGGAAACAAAGACAGGCATAGCATCAAAACAAGATGGTCCATGACACACAGACACACAGTGTAGAGTAGGAAGTAGGGAGTAATATGAGCAATGAGTCCAAACAACGTCCTTTTTATCCAATAACGCGTACCATTCATCTTTTCCTAACGCAATTTTTACTTTGCTCTCACGTGCCAATGTTTCGATTATGATTTCTTTGTCTCGTTCGTTCCTAAATAAGTGATCGATATTTTTAACTTGGACGCACTTATTCATAAAGGATGAAACTTAACCGCAATACAAATTCAAAATTAAAAGTAGTGGAAAGTAAAACTCCAAAAAGATGTTTAGTGTCAAAAGTCAAAAAAGGAAAAAAGTTTATGAGATGGACAACAAAGGAAAAGCCTGAATTTATGCTAATTACTATTATTAGTAGTAAAACCCACTAAGTTAAGCAAAGCAAGCACTTAAAAACATTTCTTTTTATGTCACAGTGCATGAGACAAGATTAACCACAATTTTCCTTCTATTTTAATTCTTTTGTTCTTTATAGTTACAGTTTAATCGTGAAAAATCATCATCATTGCAAAAAATGCATCTTAAAGGGTTCGAAACTAGGAAATGTTTGAACAGAATCTTTTACAATCTGAATAGAAGAAAATGATACAAACGGTTCATTTGGGCATTGATTGTATACTCTCTTTTCGATATGATCCAAATTCTTTAGGAGGATCCTGCAATTTTTTTACTTCATTTCCAGAACTAACACGGTAGTATTTTATGTACTTTTAAATATTTTCCTCGGTGTTCAGTACTTACATTAAAGTCCAATTAAATTTAAATTCATGTCGAAAAGTCTCTCCTTACTTCACTGCAGTGGTTTAAGGCTTAAGGGTGATCATTTGATATCATTACATGTTTTTAGATGGTGTTTTTACCCTCTTAATTTGTTAACTTTTAAGGTTATTAGGCTCAATTATTATTTTCTTATCATGATATCAAAGCAAGAATTATTTATTCCATTCATTCATTTTTACTTGTCACAATTAGACTTGATACATCCATTAACAAAATAATGATTGACATAGTTATTCGAACAAATTACCTAAATACACATCTTATTTTGCCATAATCTCTAAAAAATTTTACCATTTAAAAAATTCAAAATTCCCTTTCGGATACATCCCTCCCCTATGCATCCCGATGTCTGTTGATAAATTCGGAAGTCCAGTAATATATTTCAAAATTCATGAGTTCTAAGGGACTTTCGTAATTTAGAAAAGAGTAGAAAAATAATGTAATTAGCTCGTAAGTAATTATGTTACCACACTATCCCTATTACTTGATATTTATTATTAAAAATTTTAAAATTAATCTAGAGAATAAGTAATTAATAGTAAGGATAAAATATAATTTTTTTTTTATCAATATGTAAAAATTACCAAGTAAATATAAAAATATATTTTTAAAATAGTTGACAAATAAAAATAAACATAAAGAGTAATTAATTCATTGTTTACTTAATGCCGCTCATCTAATTATATTGTCCATGCTCTAGTTTGTAGCCTAGGCTTGGGCTTGTAGGTGTTGAGTTCTTCGATCAATAGTTAAAAAATAATTTAATCTCTATATAATCTTGAATAATTTTTGAGTTAGTATTTGAGATTGAGTTAGATTCAGGATCGAAAAATTCATTAAGTTGAAATGCAAATACAAGCATAAAATATACTTATATGGTCGGTCAATCTAAAAGATGAAAACAGCATATGAGTTGAAATTCTCAGATTTCGATTTGTTATAGGGAATTGTAAATTCCAGAGGGTATTTTTCCCTCCTCTTTCAGCATATATTAATGATTTGCCTGTTCCATTAATATGCCATTTAATTACTTTAATCAGTTTAATTAACTGTTAGTACTTCATTCCTCTCGAGTTCATTCAATTAATCAGCTGATACGTGGCAAAATTTGATTGGTTTAGTCACTGTTTGCTTACAGGGAAAGCTGGTACCGTCGGGTTATTTGTCGACAGATGGCGGAGGAGGGAGAAAAAAATTACGAGCATTGCCATTTGTCGGTGATGTGAAGGGCAAAACCGTAAACTGATAGAAACATCTAAAGGGCAAAAGAGGAATAAAAAGGAATTTATCCCCTGTACTTAGTGCAGAATTTTTGTAGTCCATCTAATTTCCCTTCAGCATTTAACGCGGCTATGAGTTTTGGCTTTTCGGCTTTGTCGTCCCCACTTTCATCTCCTTTCTCTACACAGCCAAAAGAGTGTGATCTTCAGTGAAAGTAAATATAGAAATATAACATTTATCATTGAGCTTCGGAAGATATCAAAAGAGTTATCGGATTCTGTTTAAAGGTAAACTTTCCGCTTCAATTCAATCCAATCCAATCCAATCGTGTTTTGGTTATTACACTGAAACGCAAACGGTTGAGTATTAGATTGAAATTCTCACTTATTGATTAATTAGGATCTACGTAACTGATTCTGACTGGTTTTTGTTTCTTTTGGATCATTTAATGGTGAAGATTAGGATCAATTAATCACTGATTTGAACTATTATTTGAATATTTTTTTGATATTTAATGTTGATAAATGATTTATTAAGTTGATTTGCGTTCAATTTGAAAGAAATTTCTCCATAGCTGGAATTGTGTCATTGATTTTTGCTATCTCTTAACTCTGTTGTGTTGCGATTGCGATGTGTATTTGCGAAAGCAGAGGATGAGTGCGTGATGAATGAGCACTCAAGCAAGCGGATCTGAAGCTAGAAACTAGAAGAAATGGGATTTTTTGTTTGGAAGAAGAAGAGGAAACTGAAGTACGGTGTTGATTAGATGATGAAGTTCTACATATCGGCGACGGGGATTAAAAAACTGACTATATCGAGTTCCGCCGCTGTCACTAGCGGCAGAGGTGGCGTAGGATTGCCGGTTGGCATGAAAGGGAAGGGATCGCTGCCGGTGACTCGCCGGGTATCTCACCGGATATTGTTATTGCCGGCCGTTTTGGTTATCGGTTTACTTTTATCCTTACTCTTTTTCAGAATTACCTTTATCATGCTCGAATCAGCCGCTTTTTGCTCTTCCCCTATCGGTAAACTATTTTCCGATTGTTTCTAATACGAGTACTTTTTTTTGTTCTTCTTAATTTTTTTTTTCATTCTTTTGGTTAATAATTTTAATCTATTTATCGGCAATTGTTTTAAAATACAGGTTGTCTAGGATGGAGGATTTTCGGCGGGAGCGACTCAACTCTGGTAAAGCATCTTTCATTTTTTTGATAAATCAACTTAAATTCTACCCATTGACATTATCCTTGGGTGTTTAAATATTCAAAAAATTTAGGTGCAGAAATTATTTCATAACAATTTATTTGGCGCAATCTCACAGTATTACTTTAATAATAATAGAGTATATGTAAATTTTATGATTATATTGGAGATAGAAAAATATTTTTAATAAATTCTTCCTATAAAAATAATCCAAAGTAATATAGGAAAAAAATGAAAATAGTCATGATAAAATAGTATGGACAAATTTCTTTTAACTTTTTTATTTTTGCCTCCTCTTTTTGGGAGCTCTCCAGTATCATGTTCTAGTTTTACCATTTTGCAATCTATCCACGTGGGAGCACCATCACAATTTGGATCAAAATTGCTTTTTACCTGTTTTACAGTTAAAATTGTTCGCCAGCTAGAAAGTACTCTGATTCTCAACTTGTATATGATAAGAATGCCAATTTTTACCAGTCTTAATAATATAGGGGCAATCATATATCATAGCCAAAAATAAAAATAAAAAATTGTACCCACACTTCGCAATGTATGTTTTTTACTCATCCATACTGACCAAAAATTCAATCATCAAAAAGTAAATTTTTGTCTTCGTTTTTTCTTTTCATCATGTTACACATGGAAAAAGAAAGTTCCAAGAAAATTTGGATGAACATTTGTACACCACTCGTTTTTTAGGTTGGTCACCAGTGACTAATTTGAATTTTGCCACGTGAGGCTTGTTAAAAGGATAAAGTGAATTCTATTAAAATAAAATTTCATTCTCAAAAGTTTGATTAAAATCTCTAGTTAACAATAATGAAATTTTATCTATTTATCACAATATTTGCTCACTTTTGTCATTTCCGATAAATCCTAACTGACTAGGAAATTAAACCCCATGCTTTCTAGGATTGGTAAATCGTAATAGCTGCTGCCATAGTTATTTCAGGCAACAAAAAAAAAGTACGTAAATAAGAAACCAGGCACTTCCCCATACCCACTAAATATTACACTCAAGCATATTCTCTACTTATAGTTCCAAGGTTCACCGCATTTAAAGGAATTGTCGGTAATTGCCGTCCACTTGTTGGTTCCTGTACAGGGTGGTCACTAGTAAAGCCACATCATAATTCATGTGTAATGCTATCACTCTGACTAGGACTAAGTAATGTTATCTCATATTTCTATTCTAGACTTTCTAATTTCTAGTCCCACTTGTTATCTTTAATGCTAGAGCATAGTGTATTAAGATAGAGTGGTAGGCACTACTTCCGTATAAGTCAAAATTTCTTTCATCATGATATATACCCACTTGACTTAATTGTTTAAGAGATTGGTAATTGGTTGGCCAGTTGGCCTTTCTTATCGTTGCATGTCCACATCGCGCAATTGACTATTGATACCTTAGACGAACAGTAATTATATATGATATTTGTCTTTACATATATTATTAGTAAATACTTAGCTAATACACATTTTTATACTTCCTCTGGTCCAAAATAACTGCATGTTTTAAGCTTGGACGGATTAAGAAGTTGACTCACTCATAAAGGTTTTAGGGATTAGGAGTGTATCAAGAGTAAATCTGGGGGAAAAATCAAACACTTGTACCTTTTAATTTTGTGAAAAATCAATTATTTTGAACCAGAGGTAGTATCAATTTTATTATTTAACTACATTAAATTAATGTGAACATAGTTGAAGCGTTTTCTAACTCTGGAGTCTTGATTAACGTGATTATCAGTATTTATCGTTATTATTTCTGATGCTAATTTTCCTACTTTTTTTACCATACGGTGAAAAAGCTCAGAGAAGAGTTGATGCGGGCATTGCTGGAGGCAACAAATGATGTTGACAATGGAATAGGCGGAGGTATAGAGAGTTCAACTTCATTACCATCCTCATTCAATGATCTTGTGAAGGATATGACTTCAAATGGACAAGACATCAAGGCTTTCGCTTTCAAAACTAAAGCTATGGTAACAAGCAACTCCTTTACTTCACTATTTTGTGCTTTCAACTTTATTATTTGATTCGCTTTTTTTCCGGGATCTTCACACAAATAGTCAGACAGCTTTATTATTTACTTTTACAAGTCAATATATATAGATTATACATTAGTTATACACGATAAATTAAAAACATATTATACATGGATTATACATATATTATATATTCGTCCACTATTTTAAGTTTAATCGAATGTTCGGTTATTTAGGTTAGTTCGTCTTTCTTGCCTGTCATTTCCTCTTATTATGAGTTGCGGTCATAAATTCTCATTATACCTAACTTGTCTTTTAGTTTCTATTATTTAGCTGAGAATAATTTTTCTAATTTTATCAATTCCTCTTTGGTTTGGGAATCTTGAATAGAAAAGGCACAAGTAGGCCACTTGGTCACATGAATAATCAGACAGCTCGTCTGTGATGCTCCATCACTCAAATTTTGGTGCGTGTTTATGTTTTGGAATGCGTAATGGACCCACTTGTTGGTGCTCCGTGTAAAACAAATTCTTTTACCTACCAATAATAAGTGGGAATGTCAATCCTATAATTGCAAATGCGCAGAAGTTATAACTTGGAAGACAGCCACATTAAGCAATTAAATTAGTAGGCACAAAAGTCTGATTGAGATCTAGTTTCTAATAGTAATGTAAACTTTCAGCTAACTAATAGTAAATATTATAGATCAAACCACTACGGAAAAGCAAGCAGGATATTCTGATATTGAAAGAAGATTTTACATTATCTCTTGGTAATGACTTGGCAATTCTAAGGCAGTGTTTCAACGGTCAATGAAATGGGAGGAGAACATGAGGTTTGAGGTGTACATCCTAGTAAAGATAAAAAATACGAAAGTGATTCATTCTATTGGCCTATAACTTAGCTCGAATAGTTGAGGTGTGTATAAGCTAGCACAAACACCTCCAAAAAATATTTCTATGGTTGCGCAATGATGACACTGCTTATCTTCTTTAATATATTGATTTGTTTTTTTATTTTACTATAGCTAGTTTTATTCCTCTAATGAAATTAAAAATTTAAGTAGATTCTGAAAGGAAAATACTCCTGTTAGTATTCAGATCCCGTAAAACCTTTGCTGTAGATACTGTTTCCACCTTCATGGAAGGGTCATTTGCATTTACAGGGTTTCAAAATTTTTGCCCTCTGACCAAGAAAAGCTGAATTTCAAGATTTCCATGGATTCAGCTACATGTTATGACAGTAACTTAATTTAATCAAAATACTTATATTTAAGACCTGATTACCCTGAGTATATGTACTGAAGCTGAGTTTGAAATGAGAATTCCAAGGCTTTCTTTACCTGTGAAAGAATAGGTATCTTTCTAGAAGACTGCTGGCTGTTTGGACCCAAAACTATCTGAGGCTGTTTTTGGCAATGGATTAAGTATATTGAATTAAAAATAGAGTGAATTTTCTCCCCACTCTGATTCCTTGCAAGAATATTCACTGATCTATAGGACTAATAGAGGAAATCAAAGAGAAGAATTTGTCCATCAACCTGAAATCAAATTGAGTTTAGACTTTCTCTAAGACCATTTGAATGATTCAATTATTCTAAGATGCTTGAAAACCTCTATTCTGGTGTTGCGGTTGCAGTATCTAAACTTATTTCTAACAGCCTAGTACCAATGGAAAGCTACACCATGTGATCATCATCCATAATATACCAACCTAAGGGAGGGGCTCTAAATTCACTGCATGGCATAACTTCATGAGCCAACAGGGCATGTTTGTCAACAGCTAGATTCCATATTTTTTTGTTTTCAATATAAGGTGTGCATTTCAAGAATTAATCTATACTGAAATTTAAAGTGACATTTTGGAAATAACTATAAGTTTATTAACTTTAAGTGATATGACTTCTTTTTTTCAACTTCTTGTAATTTTCTTGACTACAGAGTACGTCATGTCAATTTAAATGGACCAACGTCTTATTGTTATCAACTTTTGAATTAAGTATATATTTCTTTCCTTTGTTTAGATAATGAAGATGGAGCAAATGGTAGAATCAGCTAGGCAACGCGAGTCTATTTTCTGGCATTTAGCTTCTCATGGTGTACCAAAGGTCATACATTGCCTATCCCTCAAGTTAGCTGAAGAATATGCTGAAAATGCTGCTGCACGTTCTCGCTTGCCTTCCCCCCAATATGTTTCTGGGCTCACTGACCCTTCCTTCCATCATGTAGTTATTTTAACAGACAATGTACTTGCCGCGTCTGTTGTAGTTTCCTCGACCATTGAAAGCTCAAGTATCCCAGAAAGATTGGTGTTCCATATAGTTACTGATAAGAAGACATACACTGCAATGCATGCATGGTTTGCTGTAAACTCCATTAATTCAGCTGTCCTGGAAGTGAGAGGATTGCATCAGTATGATTGGTCTCATGAGGTTAATATAGGGATTAAGGAGATGATAGAGATTCATCGATTGATCTGCAGCCACAAGCTTGACAGCATGAAAAGGGGAAATATTCCGAACATGTATGAACATGAAAAAGATTTGCAGCATCTACGGCCTAGCTGTACATCCCTCTTGAATCATCTGCGCATCTATATCCCCGAGGTAATAACTTAATTCAAACATTGTTTTTTCTGACACAAGGATGATGATCTTCAGCATGGGCATTCAATGAATAATTGACTTTTTAATATAATTTCATGGGTTCACAGCTTTTCCCAGATCTGAACAAGATTGTATTTTTGGACGATGATACTGTAGTACAGCATGATTTATCGTCTCTGTGGGAACTGGATCTCAATGAGAAAGTTGTTGGTGCAGCTTTTGACTCGAGCTGTGGAGATGACTGTTGCCCTGGAAGAAAGTACAAGGATTACTTTAATTTTACGAGTCCTATTATATCATCTAAGTTGGATTATGATCGTTGTGGATGGCTTTATGGAATGAATGTCTTTGATCTCCAGGCTTGGAGGAAGACTAACATCACTGCAACTTATCATCACTGGCTTAAACTTGTAAGTATAGTTCAACCAGAATTAGTTAGATCAAAAGTATAAACTGCATTGTTATTCATTCTAAATGCTTATTAGTTACAAAGATCTCATCATTACCTGGGAAGTGCATTATGCCAAGCTGCTTCTGCAGAATGTTTCCTTTTTTGAGAAAGAACGAAATGTTAAATATATTAAAATATGGCACCAAGGAGGTGCTGTGAAAAATATTTTCAAGATACCAAAAGTATATCCCTTCCTCTCTTAAAAGGATTCAATGATTTCTGCACTGCTTCAACATCATCTACAAAATTCTCTGTACACCAAAAAAATGAAATAGAAGTTAGCACTTTATCTTGATCTCCTGAATAGAGTTTCCCGTATCTTTAAAACACATAGCATTTTGCTCCCTCAAAAATGTCAACCATATGAAAGCTGGAATCATTTGCATCATCTTCATTTGTTGGAATTCTTGTTTCTGATGCTCCGACATTTCCGTAACTCACCAGTACACCCTGGCATGCTCCATTTTAGTCCGACCATAATAAGAAAGAGTTGGCATAGCTGGTCAGTGAGATGACAGTGCAGAAATAAATGATTTATCAGGCTTGTCTCCACATAGATAACATGTAGAGCACAACCCAAATCCTCTTTTTTGAATTTCGGCAGAATGTTTCAAGTTGTGCATTTATGTCTTTTATCATGTGAAATTATATGATTGCTAGCTTAAATCTTTTCAGACAGATTTTCATGCTAATGGTAACATTTATCAATAGGGTGTTAGCTTACTTCTCCACAAAGGAACAATCAATCTAATGGAAATCTAGTGCTTTTCTCCCGTTCATATTTTGCTATAGCAGCTTCCTTAAACAATATGTCTCAAGGATGTCCAGACATTGACTTCTCTTAATTCAATCTTACAGAACCTGAACTCTGGTTTTGATTTGTGGAATCCCGGAGCACTTCCACCTTCTCTAATTGCTTTCGAGGGTCACGTGCACCGGATTGATTCTTCATGGCACATTGCTGGTTTAGGTTATCGATCCATTATGAATGTCGCAGAATCTATACTGGAAGGCGTAGCAGTTATACATTTCAGTGGACCAGCCAAGCCATGGCTTGAGATTGGGGCCCCTGAGATACGAAGCTTGTGGAGCCGCCATGTAAATATGTCAAATGAATTCATTAGGAAATGCGGAATCATGGAGTGAATGATTAAGGGGACAAAGTCTCACTCTCAACAAGAAATGTATCAGAATTTAGCCTTGATATATATTCTGAGTTGGAGGGAAGAAGGTAGAGCCTTCAGTCTCCGATCAGACCACACCGTAGTCTCCCTGTATAGATGAAGCTAGCATGCCATATACTACTCAGACTAGATATTTGACAACCTTCGAGATGCAATAGGTATATAGGTATAGGTATTGTAAAAGTTTTTCGTTTCCTTAAACATATATAATAATATCTTAATTCTACTCTTCAAAAACTCTCTGCATCTCCATATCGAGGTCATCTGTAGCTTGATTTCGCCTTTAATAGAAAATTGTCTACAACGAACGTAAAAGAGGGAGAAGGTCAACTGTAATCTGAAAGAGGCAATTCCTTTTCAATAACCTGTATTTTTGGAGGAACTTATTCCTAATTTCCTACTGAATATAATGTAGCTTATTTCCTGTTCTTCTTGTAGGATAAACTAAAGCAATGCCCTAAAGGTCATATGTAGCTTCCAGTGATTATATATCTACTGTTTGTATAGCCTTCCAGTGAAGTGAAACAACGCCTAAAGTGAATTAGAGCTGCAGACTAATATTTCAAACATCATACGTAGTATTTTCTTGTTTAAAACATTATATGAAAGTCTTTGGTAGTTTTTTCTGTTCAGAATATGTTATTTGAAGAGAAAATTTGGGCCTTTTATAACTAGTTGGGGAACCCACCCATCCGACACAGCTACCGTGAAGCAAACAGTGTAGCAGATGCACTTGCTAGGGAGGGTACAAATATGTGTATACCAAACTATATATCTAGTATGGAAGTTCCACCTTTGTTCGTTCAAGCAAAAATAAAAGCAAATAAAAGTGAAATTCTTTTTGTCAAGATGAAGAACCGACAGGCCTGTAGTACTAGTATTAGGCCAGCACTACCTAATTTTTGTGGAAGCATTGATAGTGCCCCTACCCTAAGTTGTAAAGGCAGGAAAAAGTGTAGCTGCCCTCTTCTGGAAGGATCTATTCGTTTTATCTGTATTCAGATTTCAGACCAAAAACTGATATAGATGTTATGGGTAGAATTCTTTGTACCTTATATTGATGCATATTACTTTCTCTGTCCATCTTTACTTGACCCCTATACTATTTTAGGATGTCTAACAATACTTGTCCAGTTTATGAAATCAAGAGATAATTTTACACTTAATTCCTAATTTACCCTTGTCATTAATTATAGTTATTTCCATATTACATTTTTCAATACATTGTGTTAATTATATTCAAAGGGTGATTTGGTAAAATTACCCCTATCATTTACTACTTCTTAATTCATGTGTCAAGTTAATAGGGGCCAAGTAAAGTTGGACGGAGGGAGTAGTAATTTAATATAATATCTCTTTGTTACCAAAAAAAAAAATCAAAGTTCCCTAGATATTTTGACATCATCCTTAATATTTCCTTTTAAAAAATTATATATTTCGATGAAAGGATGACCAATTTAAATACATGAACCAAGGGCATAAACTCCCATCTTCTACTATAACAACAACAACAACATACCCAGTAGAATCCACAAGTGAAGTTTGGAGAGGATAGAATATACGCAGCTACCTCTACCTCAAAGGTAGCACCTTCTACTATAAAGATAAAGAAATTAATAAAGTAGCTTGGTGTATAGTTCAATAGCATTTATTTATAAATGCCTGTAAAAGTATATAGAAGGAGACATAATGTAACAAACAAGATTTTCATCCCATAATTAATAGATGACTGAATAATATTGCTTGAAGATAAACAGTTTAAATCTCAGTGGCAATAATTATGATTATGATTTACAACACTATATATAAGTTAAAAATTGTAGTGCACATTTCTGAAGATGAAGGAAGACCCAAATTTCAGAAAACCTGCTCCAACATTTTTAGCTGCAGAGATTACACCAACCAGGTCAAATCATCAGTTAAATATTATTAAAGATAAACACTATTAAAAATCGTTATTCAGTTAGATATTCTTACAAATATTTTAATTGAATGAGCCAGAAAAGAAAAAATCATAGTGTAAAACAAGGAAAAATTAGGAAGCTTCCTAGTATTTCAGTGTTCTGTTTCCCACCATGTGTTTTACCAATAAGCTGGTTTGACGGGAAACAGATGAAAAAAATCATATTTCATAATTTATATTAATTCGCGATGAAAAACACACACTATATTTTTAGTAAGTTACTTGTATCTTACATACAAATGCTCAACTTCAACATTGTTTCAAAAGTAAAATTCTAAGAGTTAGGGGCAGAGCTACATTCACTCAATGGTGGTTAGATGAACACCCTTTTTCGGATTTTTTTTTGAATATATAGGTTAAATATAGATATTTTGATATATATATATATCAATTGTTGTCCACCCATGTTCTAAAAGTATGAACACCCTTGATGAAAATGTTGGCTCCGTCACTGCTGAAGAGTATGATGGTACTTTGTTGGCTAGCTATACATGAGGATACAAGCTTTCTCAATTTCTTTTGCAAACTTCATAAAACCTTCCACTGTAGCTAGAGGCAGATCTAGAATTTTAGAATTTTATGAGAATGAATGTGAATTTCTCTCAAAAGTTGGCTTGTTATTCTGAGCTAGCTTTTGGAACTTTAAAATATTTTGATGATAAATTTTTAAAATTTGATCTAAAATCGTTGGCAAATGCTAGAGGTTATGAGTTTTGGATCACAATCTCTTTTTTTTTATGACAAAGGGAACTCGCAGTCGCTATCCTTTGGATGTGCACAGAGTGAAGTAACTAAAAACATTTACAAGTAATCTTTTCTTGTTGCACCTCACTAAGTGTGAGACAGTGCATATGTCTTGGTAGAAAGTGATGCTGGCCAGAATCTCTAGACCTTTTTTGGTGGCAAATTGTAGGAGTAAAAGCTAAGAATATTGTTGTAGATATGAGATTAGATGATTCCCTATTGTTGTATGTTAGAGAATGGGAAAGGATAAGTGTGCTCGTAGGTAGGGGCAGAGCTAACATTTTGAGTTTATGGGTTCTAGCTATTCAGTCGAAAAAGAAGCAAGGTTATAAATATCATGACCGATCATCATTTACAAAGAAAAATCTTAAATCACTTTGTGTCAGGAGGACCTTCAATCATCTGAGGTACGTTGGATTGAAAATGATATAGCAATCCTAATAAAAAATAATGACTCCTTTAGAAATATAAACTTATTCAAGTTCTTCTTTTTCCAAAAATGTCTCTCCGCAAGTTTAGGCCTAGACAAACTACTTTAAGAACACTCATCTGTAAACCGTTAATTGTTACAAATACCATTAAGAAATATAACCAACGTTTACTGAAAATAGCAAACCCAAAGATTTGGGACCAAAAAGGGTTAACGGTGACTGTTAACAAATTTTTGGGGGCTTGAGTTGGGTGAAAAGCACGGAATGTATCATTGTCTCCAAGTAAAGTATTTTCTACCATAGCACATGCATCATATATTGTTTACTAGGTTCTTGACAAATTATTCAAAACATTTTAGATAAATTTTGAACACAAATATACCATTCGAGCCAAAACTATTGGATTCTACTAAACCCGTGGGCAAAGCTGTAGCTTTGACCCTGGTTTAGGTATGAAGAGTGAAGACTAAAAGCAACTCTATATCCCTAAAATGAAGTTCCAGGTTCTTAACTATCAAAGTTATTATGGGATTAGCTTATCCCAGCTGTGATATAACAAAGCCTCAGCCTGCAGTATGTTAAATGGTGGAAAGATTGAGACCTATTCTGTTGAGATTATAGCATTATTATTGATATAATTAGTTGAATTAGTTAGTTAATGTCAGGTTACTACTAATCTTGTTAGTTAGTTTTTTGTTAATTAGTTAGAAGATATTTTTCTATCCTACGTCTTGTATAAATAATGTCAAGTTAGTGGAATGAAAGATGATTTACATTTTCCCCAATTTTGTCTATCTTCAATTTTTCTCTCACTATTCCGAATCCAGCTTAGAAGGAGCCTCAAGCTCCTTTCATGGAGTCCACAGCATCACTACCCTAATCAAGCTCCAAATTCAACATAATCTAATCTGGAAGCAGGTTGTTTTGCAGAAATCTCCTCAAGAAAGATGCAAAGTCATCAATGATTGAAGTTTTAGAGTTTACGCTCGAACACATATTTGAACTATTACTTTTTTGTGAATTTTACACTTCAACTATCAGTTGTTCTCTTTTACTACCTAAATTATCGCTATCTATATGTTAAACACACCTCGAAACTAGTAGGGTCAACTTTTATCTGTTTTCTTTTCTAACTAAACTATCACCATCCACTCAACTAGGTGTGTTTTAATAAAAAATGATGGTAGTTTAGGTACAAAAAATGGCTCAATTGGTGATAATTTAGTTAGGAAAAAGGAATAAATGACAGTAAAAATGTAAAATTCACAAAAAATAATAATAATTTAGATGTGTTTTTAACTATTATCTTGGACTCTTGTAAAATAAAAAGCGGTATTGCTGGAATTGGTAGTATAAGGGTTATTTAATTATGACTTCCTCAAATTTTATATCACAAACTTTGTCACGGAGGTAGACTTCCTCATTATGGACCAGCTTGTCATACAAAATATAATCAAGCTGAAGCAAAACTTGAAGTCATTGTTTCAGAGAAGCTAATCAGGCAGCAGATAGCCAGACCAAAAATGCTTCAATACATGATGAAATTGCTATTTTTTTCTTTATGCAACATCCAAGTATTAGAGTCAGATATGACAAAACCAACTTCTTTTGACAACAATAACATATCTAGTGGAATCTCATAAGTGGGGTGTGGAGAGGATAAAATATACGTAGACCTTACCACTACCTCATAGAGATAGAGAGATTGTTTCCGGGAAAAACCAACTTCTTTTAAGCTAATTATAAACTTCCTCAGTTTCAATTTGTTTGTATGGTTTGACTTGGTACGAAGTTCAAAAAAATAAAAGAAGATTTTTTCTTTCGAATCTTGTGATTTTAAACTAAATAGACGTAGAATGTACTATAATGTCTAATCTTGTAATTTTAATATGTTATGCAAAAAATTAAAACTAAAAATTTGTCAAAAAAGAAAAGAATCATTCTTTTTTAAACGGACTAAAAAGCAAAACAAACAAACTAACACACAAAGAGTATATGCTTATAACATAACATGATATTAGGCACAATATACTACATTTAAGTTCTTATTTTATAGGACTGAGAGGTATCTCAATCTGATTTGTACCAAGGAGGTAAAAGGTTCTTTTGTATCCCTCTCTAGGAATTTTCACCTTTCTTGCTTTTCTTAATGACTCGAACTCAGAATTCTACGATACGTTAAAACTGAGGGGTGCTTATCATCCGAGCAGCTCTTTTGTTAGGAGGTAAAAGCTCACTCACATCTTAACTTTGAAAGTAGCGGATACTTTAACATCCGAGAAACTCCCTCTTATCAGGAGGTAAAGGCTCACACCTCCCTCCATCACAAGTTTTTTGTCATGGTGTAAAGTCTCAACACATGCTTAAAACCTTAAAATAAGTTCTTTTTGTAAAATTTACCTCATATGTGTCTAACTAGTATGATTATAAATTGCAACATTATAATTAAGAAGGAAGAGAGGCATACACAAGCTGGAGAGGAGTTTGGTCTCCATCGTCACGACGAGAGTAATGAGGATTTGGTTCAAGGAGATTTACAGGCAGGAAGTTATTGCGAGCATCTTCATAATTTGGCTGATGATGGTATTGATCTGTTCCTCCTCCTCCTCCGCCGCCAGGCATCAAGTTCATTTGCTCTTGTGCTCTCTCTACCTCTGCTATCTGTTACATATGTATCTTTCAAGGGTTAATTTTAAAGTTACAAGCATTTCAACATGAAAAAAATTTCCACCTAAAAACACATTTGACCATAAGATTTCGAATTTACTTTCAAGAATTTGAAATGCATCTAAATGGTGTTTTCACTTTTTGTCATTCTACCGGTACTCACAAAAAATCGTAAACAACTCCAATTTGTATTCATGATCAAACATAGCTTGGCCAATTTATAAATACTCCTTCCGTTTTAAAGAGAATGGTCTTAGTACGTTTGACTTGATACAAAATTTAAAAAAATTAAGAGGGTTTTTCAATCTTGTGGTCCTGGGTTAAAATTATATCAATCTTGTGGTCCTGGGTGAAAAGTTAAAATTAAAGTGTTGAAAAAAAAAAGATCATTCTTTTTTAAACAGACTAAAAAATATCATTATTTTTTAAATAACGACAATAACATTTCTTTACTTTGAAAATAAACTCTCTTTTTTTCAATTTTACATTAAAACATGACCAAATGCTCAAATCATATAAATAGAGTTATAACACAAGGAGTAGATATATAAAAGCATAAAGAAAAGATTATGACCTTTGCTCGTAGATACATGTTGGCGTTTTGCAGCTCAATCTCCTGCCAAATCATAAAATTAGTTCATAAAAATAAAATTTGGATGAGTTAATGATCTATTCATATTCTACGTGTGTTGAGAATTAATGACGTAAACACTAAGTGACCTACAAGTAGGAAATGACATGTATCCCAAAGAATTAATTGAGGTGACCGCAAGCTGACTCGAACACCACAATTATTTTTTAAAAATAATATACACACTCCATATGGACCCACTAGAAACTTTTGTCATAAATAAAGCACATGAATCAGTAGTTTTACCCTCTTTTGCATGAGCTCTATTTCTGCAAAGAGCAATTCATTCTGTAAATTGATAAAGCGCATGTCAGTTTTTGCCTTGTAATAATAATGAGTAAACAGTGAACTCAGCTAACAAAATATTGAATTTTACCTTTTTGGAACGAACTCTACCAATGGCCTTTTCAAGTTTTCCTTCCAAATTCTTGAGGTCCCTAGGGCTTAAACTGCTCAGAGCCTCTCCAACTATTTGCCTAAGAAAATCATAATAAGTCTCATGATTAATTCCAACTTCTGTCACTATCAAAAAATCGTTAATTTTCGACGTTTCACTCTGTAATTCCAACAAAAGAATCAGTGAAAACTAGCAATTTCCCTATATATTAGACAAGTTCGATTTGGACTGACCTGTTATAAGTCTGTATATCTCGGATTTGTCGCCGCAGTTTGGATGCTTCTTGCTGGTAGTACTGAAGAATAAAAGTTTGTGTCAACTAAATCAATTCCGTGATGATCATAAAATATCTAATTCGCTTTTATTTTCTTCATGTTTGTTAATGTTTCTTAGCTTAAATTGTTCAGGTTTATTTTCCTTTGATGAAACAAAAGATACCAATATAATGGATATCAATGATTTAAGGTATCAAAGAAAAGATATCTTAAATTGATTTGGGCAGTCAATTTTTTTTAGTTCGTGCAATTGTAAAAGAAAGTTTGAAGTCGATAACTCAACTTTCTTCTGGGTTGTTATAGTTTTATATTATTTAAGCTTCCTCACTTGTAATATTATCATAGAGTATGCTACAAACTCTGTGATGATCACAAAATATCTAGTTCTTTCTAGCTTTTATTTTCTTCATGCTTATTAGTAGAGATCTAAGTTGTTTGGACTCGGGTGCAGGTGTTCGATATGGGTGTGGATCTAAAGATCGGATCCTTCATGATCTAATTTTTAAGATTTGGGGATACAGATCCATTTATGGAAACGGGTGAGGAGATTTGCCTAAACATATAACTAAAATATCTATTTAAAAATAGAGGGATAAAATCAAAATTATGAGATATTACGTGGAGAACTTGAGGAGAATCCTGGAAGGAGATTAAAAGAAAAGCAGTGACATAAAAATTTCTATATAAACAGTATTTCATTTTATTCAATTCACCTTAGTTTTTGTGTTGATTACAAAAATCATTAAAACTGTTTTGGTCAATGTATCCGAAATCGGCACCAAAAGTGAAGAGTCCGAGCAATTTAGGTAAAGGCTAGTTACCTCATTAGGATTAGTAAGGTAAGATCTAACCCCACTTACTTATACTTATTCCTCTTAATATCTTTTAATTTTTAATAACAAACAGCTCGACACTATGTCTAGTGGTAAATTTGCTTTAAAAAAATAAAATAATGATAAAAATACCTGAGTGTTAGCTTCAGAAACAGATCCTGTATTTGTGGAATCAGCATGGTGTTTCTTGTACCTATCAATAGTTGCCCTAACACTGCACAACAAAACAAAACAAATCATACATTAGGTCACACAATTCCATGTGAAATTGTCATATAGTATAACTAACTAACACTGTCCTTATATTATTCGAAATTTCTCAATTTTATCCTAAATTATACTCTTTGTCTGTCAAACTCTTACTATTAGCAAATTGTTTTGTATTAATTGCCTTTGCCATTCATGAAACTCTGACATATAAATATGGGCGGTTGCTTTTGGCGGATTGCTTACTACTAGGTTGGCCTGCAGCCTTGAAGTAGACTATTTCTCGAGTCTGATTAGTTTCAGTTCTGATTCCAACTATCCATGAAAAACGTCTGAGTTGAAATATGACTTTCAAATTAAGTACAGTTTACATGTTCAAATTTGTTGGGAAAAGGATCTACATCAATAACATATCCAGTGGAATTCCACAAGTGGGGTCTGTGAAGGGTAAAATGTACGCAGACCTTACCACTACCTCATAAAGATAGAGAAATTGTTTTCGGAAAACCCTCGTCTCAAAAATCAAGCTTTTCATAAAAGATCTAGAAAAAATACCACTTAATTTCGAGTAGTACAAAGACGAAAAAAATATTTATACTTTTATTTGCTTAATTATATAAAAAGCAAATACTAGAATCTTAATTTCACAACTAAAATATGTCTTGTAAGACTAAACAAAATGTCTTATCAATCTTCTAGATATAAACACCTAGAACAAAAATGTATCTTTCATGATGAAGTGATGTTTTCTTTGTACTATGAAAAATTAGGAAAAATGACTATTAGAAGTATATATAAATCTTTCAAAAAGTTTGAATAGAGCATGAAGGTGATTTTGACATGGTTAAAAAGTGAAAGGACAATCTTAACCAAAGATCTCGAATTAAATAGGAACTTTCTGAATAATATTATACAATATCTATTTTTTTCCATCATCATAAGAATTAATTAGCATATTTAAAATTATAAAATTCAAAATAAAAAATCAAAATTTTATTTTACAAACATAGGGTTAGCTTTCTGCCTTGGTCAAAATGTCAAAGATAAACAAATATTGTTTCCAAATAAAAAAAAATTGATGGAGGGGTTTTGGAAATTGTGATTTGTGAGTATTACTATTACCTGATGGATTAAAAAGATGAATAAGTGAAGTACGTACTATTCTTCCGTTTATTTTTACTTATCTAATATACTAAAAATAGTTATTTAATTTTATTTGTTCGATTTAAAATATTGAATGATAATTTATTTATATTAAAATTACACTTTTATTTATTACTTTATAAAAAATATATTAAATCAAATATGAACAAGTAGAGATAGACGAATAGCGTAATTAACTTGTTAGGTTTAGTCTTTTCTGCAGTTAGAGTGAGGCAACCTTAATTTGGTCGAGGTAGTGATTGGTTGTCTCCTGCCACAACATGATTGGTTACAATGTTTCTTCATTTTACCCATAATATAATACCCTAAGGTAAACCCTTTTACCCACCTTGACATCTATCACACAAAATCCCAAAAAAGTTATTATACTTTCTTAGCTTCATTCGTGATATAGGCGGAGCCAAGTTGGAGTTCGTGAGTTCGAACGAACTCAATACCTTATATGTTTTGTAATATTTTTCTTTTCTTTTTAACCTTCAATCTCTTAATCTTGGCTCCGCCTTTGATTCTTGAAGCTAACATTACTGATGGATTCGAGATTTGAAACTTAAAAAGTTTTTATATTTTGACAAAAAATAATATTTTTTCTTTTTTTAATTTATTTATTTGGTTTTGATTTGACAGAAAGTTGAAGAACATGATTTAATTTATGGCCTTAAACTAAAGATAATGCACCAAAACATTATTTCTTCTTGTGATTTTAAACATGATATGTGAAAAATTGGAATTGGAAGAAATCGAACATAAAGCAAGAGAAACAAATGGAAATGGAAGAAATATATAACAGTAACCGAGTTCATAATATGATTTTTAATGAATTTGATATTTTATATATAAAATTTATGCAAAAGCTATTCGATTTTCATAAACCCTCTTATGTTCTAGATCCACCTTTGTAATGGCTGAAATTTATATGTAAAAAAAAATTATACCTAAAATGTAAGTCTATCCTAAAGTTAGGGGTAAATCTACAATACAAGTTAGATATTGGATAACATTGTTCTAACTCATGTATTTATGTTAAAAAATTCACGCATACATATTAATTTATTTTCTATTCAATAAACTGTCATGTTCTAAAATTCATTAACTTAAAATTTTAGATCTGTCTCCTTCGTAACGCATCCTTTGAACTACTTTTGCCACCAAATATATAATTAAAAGAAAATAATTTTAACTCTATTTATACAGACAGTCAGCAGCCATTTCTTCCTCATGTAAAAAAGGAATAGTCCAGTGACAACTTTTCTTTTCTGTACCCCTTTTCTACTCAAATTCACCAACAAAAGGTGAAAAAATAGGATACCAAAACTAATCAGTAAACAGTCTTTTGTTTGACTAGGTCTTTAGTTATACGCGTCTAATTTAATTTCTCAGATGGTCACTCAATTAAAAAAATAAAGAATAATTTAATACATTTGACATATTTTTAATTTAAGATTATAAAATTCAAAGTGTTTTTTCTTTTTTAAACTTCGTGTCATATCAAAATAAGGACAAACAAATAAGTATCTCAGAAAGCTAAGTGAACTCTAATTGAGAATAAAGGATAATAATTATTAATTGAGTTAATATTTATCGAAGAAAATTATCCCACTAGATTAGGTAATAAGTGTCATATTCAAGTCAAAGTTTGAGCTAGAACTTAAGAGATATATGTAAATAGAAGGAACTACCTAATACCTAAAGAATATTCTTTTCTCTATTTTAGTTTATGTGACATTGCGTAGTAATTGCGTAAAAAGTATAAATTTTCAAAGGATTTTTTTTTGGGACAAAAATCAGTCAAAAATTGGCTTGTCGAAAATGCTTTTGACGAAAATATTATATTTTTGACCCATTGGAAAAGGAATATATGACAAAATCTTGTTGTTGTTTAGCTCAGAACTGAAAAATACGTATACAACGTGACCAAATATTCGTGTCTAATAATTCCCTATGATATGATGTGTATGCTCATAATCACATGAAACCCTAACCCCACATTTCAAGAAATAATTAATTTGATTATCATGCTTTAAACCCCTTGGCATAAATTGAGACAAGGGGGATAAATATTTTAATTCAAAATTATCGAATTTGAATGAACTTGTATTTTTTTAAAAATAAAATATTAATCTTGTCGTATGTTTGTGAGGCCTTTCCAAATCACCAAAACAAAGAGAGGGGGACTATTTGTATTTACCTCAATTTCAAAGCATGGAGGGATTAGTGGAGAACTGGAGATACAGTTTTATTGGTGGGTTCGACAGAATCTGATAATTTTATCCTAAGTTTTATTTTTGAATTTATTAAATAATTTATTCAAAGTTTCATATAATATTTTTAAAAAAAAATCATAATCTCAAATTTTATCTCAGTTATTGAAGGGCTATAATGGTAAAACAAAGGCAGAATCAATTTTCTTTTTTTTTTTAAAAAAAATCCCTCTATAGGAATTTTTACCCTTTTTGTTTTCTTGTTGACTCGATCGAATTCACAATCTTATGAATGAAAATGTGGAATGCTTACTATTCGAGCAACTTCCTTATGTCATATTAATACTGTGTTGCTTGTAAAAATAGCGTTAATGCAGTTTTGATGGGCTAAAAAATATCTCTTTTTTCCAAAAAATTTTACTAGTTCATTTGGCTGAACAACTTAACTTTCACCTAGTCGACGGAATTCAATAACAAACCCACCAAAAAAAAAGAAGTGGCTGAAAAAGGGCACTTGATTCTTTTGGTGTACCTGAAACCCTAATCTGCAATCTGATAGGCTATTTCTTCTGTGAACAGTGAAATGACATGTTATATTAAGGAAGCATCAATTGGAGGAGTTAATGGAAAACTTGACAGCTTACAGACAAACACAAAAAATGGCAAGAGAGAGAAAAATTTACTACTCTACTAGCTAGCAAAAATGCTAAAAAGAAAAATTAATGGAGACAAAGAAAAGGGGAATGAATTAAGTTTGATTTTTTTCAACTTAATTTCTAACCCTACTTGTAACTTTATCTTTCTCAAATAAATACATACATAATCATACTCTTAAGAAAAGATAATTATCCTAACACAAATATCAACGACTGATTTTACGATTCAAATTACCAGATCTATGTCTAAATTAAAATCAAAGAAGCAAAAAAGGAAAGTGTGGTGTTTTTGAAGCTCATAAAGGAAAGGAACCAAAAAAAGAAAAGAAAATTAAGGATTAGACAAGCAAATCTTTGTGATGGAAGAAACTCAATCTTTTAACTACACACTTTAGTCACCTTCTTATGTCAAAAAAAAAAAAATCCACACAAAATATCTAACTGCCATAGATCGATTAATCTTCAATTTTTTATTATGAAAAAAAAAAATCCCCCTGCCGCCTCCTACCTTTTTTGGAAGTGGAGGTCGGTACTGCTTACCATCTAAGCAACTCTAGATTAAAAAAAATTTCTCAAATCAAAACAACTAGATCTTGCTGGAAAAAATGAATAAAACAAACCTGTTATTGGCATATTCATAGAGACGGCCACGGCTTGAAAATACAATAAGTGAAACCTCAGCATCACAAAGAACAG
Organism: Solanum aculeatissimum; assembly: GCA_038996855.1. Classification (NCBI taxonomy): domain Eukaryota; kingdom Viridiplantae; phylum Streptophyta; class Magnoliopsida; order Solanales; family Solanaceae; genus Solanum; species Solanum aculeatissimum. The sequence goes on from JBCEWC010003145.1 coordinate 26,899, forward strand.
AAAGTTCATAAGCTTTTTTAAGCAGCCCATTTCTGCGTTTGCAGAACGTAACTTGTCGATTCGTCGTATTTTCGATCCTTTTTATCTCAATTTTCCCTCTTCCTCCTCCTCCGCCACCGCCGCCTGATTTCCTCAACTGAGAAGACGACTCAACAAGTAATTCTTGATTATTAGGAAACACCATTTTTCCTGCAAAAAAAAAAAAAATCACAATTTTTACAGATAAATAAAACTATACTCTAAGGAAATAAAATAATAATAGTTTTTTGTATGTGTAGCATCCAAAAAAAGCAAAATAAACATTTCTTTCTGACTATGTAATTTCTTGTAACTTAGCTTCTTGATTTTTTTAAATTTTTTTTTTGATGAGGAAATATAGCAAAGGATAAGGTAAAGAAATTAGAAAGAAAGAAAAAAAATCTACCTAGAGATTTTTTTTTAATTTTTTTTTTCCTCTTGAAATTTGTTCCTAGTTTGTATAGGTTTGAAACAGGAGAGCTTGCAGAAAATGGAAGTGAGTTGAACAAGCAGAATGGTAGTTATAGATAGGAAAAAATTGGACCCTCTAACTAAAATGCTACTTTTTTGAGTGTATGTCTATGCACTACTAAATTATTCCCTTCCTCTCAAATCATCTATCGTGATTTTATGATTGTTTAAATATCATCGCAAGATAAAATAATTTAAGTATTCGTTTTACTTATTATTTTCTTCGTTTAAAAAAGAATGACTTGTTTTTCTTTTTAGTTTCAGTTTCCACGTGGCATGTGTAAGATCACGAGATTAAAAAATATTTTAGTATATTTGACATAACTTTGATTTAAAACCACAAAATGAAAAAAAAATCTTCTTTATTTTCTTAAATGTCGTGACAAATCAAATCAAATTATTCTCTTTGAAATGGAGGGAGTATTATTTTGTAGGGACATGTAAAAGAAAATTGTCAACAACAATAACACTAACATACATAGTGTAGACCTACAAAATGAAGTTTGAACATGTAAAAGAAAATCACGACAGATAAATTGAGATTTAAAAAAAAAGTATAGTTTTTTTTTGTTTTAAATTTTTTAAGGAGGTGTAGGTAAGTGGTAAGATATACATATATATTTTATTCTTTTCAGACTCCACTTATGCTATTTTACTGAATATATTGTTATTATCGTCATAGGTAAGTGGTATTGAAGGAAAGTAGCAAAAAGAGGGTGAAAATTTTTAGGTGTATATTTTGATCAAACTTCATTTAATTATGCATTTTTTCGGAGAATCTTAATAGCTTAGTTGATTGACTACCTGAACTCTCATCTTGTTGGTGAGGGTTCAATTCCCCACGTTATAATCCCCTACCCCTTTTTTTAAAAAAAAAAAAGAAAAAAAAACTATGCATTTTTTCTAAAAGTATGGGAAAAAGGGACAATGAGAGTCTCTTTTGAAAAGTGACAATTAATGAAAATTGAGTAAGTTTGTTGCAAGTGCAGTCAACCTTCAGTTTAAATAGAGTAGAGAAATACAAAACTAGCAAAACTCTTTATGTATTATTTTTTTAAAAAAAAATTCCTTTAAATTTTGCAAGGTTGTACTTTAATGCTTTTGTAAAAAAAAAAGAGTATGGGGTTAAGGGAAGTCGAAAAAGGGAAAGAGATTATTATAAGGTGGAGAATCAATCTCTCGCAAATATGATAAAATTTGAGGTAGTCAACTAAGATTTTCCTGTTTTTTGAGTTACTATATAGGTTCTAAATTAATAATTTATACATGTTAAATGAGTTTTTTTTTTCAGACAAATTATGTTTGAACTAAAGTTATTGTGTTCTACTAAACAAAAGTCAGAAGCTGATCCAAAATTTAAAGTTTTGGGATTAATAATGAAATATTTATAAAAGTTTAATGTTTATATTGGGTATATATGAATAAAAGCTACTTATTGATTCTCGTGAACTTGTAGATATATAAGACATTATATTGAATCTGTTAACTATTGCTTAGATTTTTTTTAAATTTCTCGTGAACCCGTAGATATATAAGACATTATATTGAATCTGTTAACTATTGCTTAGATTTTTTTAAATTGCGATTGAGTGTTTATTCCAATCCTTCAATATTATTGATGCGTTTTTTGAGGATCCAACACGTATACACCATCTTTATTTGTGAAAAGTCCAAACAAGATGTGCATGAGATGATCAATCACGAGTTCTTTATTATTAGTGATCGTGTAATTACTAAGAACGATAAATCTTTTGACAATTGAATGTTTTATCTCTTAGCAGGTCTACTTAGTGAAAATCTTGACTAATTAAATATAATAAATTTTAAATATCAGATGATTAAATGAAGAAAACAAGGAAGGAAAGAAAAAGTCTCCATACCTAAAAGTAGTACTCCTCTCTCTTGAATTATTAGATTATTTTTTTCCATGATCTCTTGAAGTTGTGATTCATAGGAATAAGACTCCCATGTGATGTCCTATTCACCATCACCCATTACTCAATTCTTTTATGGTAAAGGATAGGGAAAACCTCATGATACACTTTGCTACATTTGGTCACTATCTATCACTCTAGGGCCATATGTTTGTGTGAGACTCTTTTATCTTGTGCAGCCAAAATTTACTCCCCACTAACTAAATTAAAATAATCCTTTGTAGTGGGGGTTTGATTAGGTTGTGATTTGTGACTCTTATCTGTAATTAATACCATTTCTTTGTTTAATTAGGTTTATTTTTGTTACATTTAGAAAAACTTAAGTTAGACTTAGGTGAGCGCTTTTCCACATGATATAAATTTTATTTGTATTCGGTATTTATAATAGTTTCTTATTTATTATGGTTCGGTTCTTTTATGGCAGGTATTGATGCGTAAATCTTTTTTTTTATTTTTCGAGAAAGAGAATTGATATATGACCTATTTGAAGCGGTCACTAGTATGTGAATGATGCATAATTATTTTCGTATTGGAAGAGTGGATGTCGCTCTACCCTATGGCCGGATAGATAAATGTTTGAATTTTTGTGATTATTTTTTAATAGGGATTGCTGAGGGGCTTTAATTCGCATCTAATTATATATGGTTAATGTAAAGACGCGATATTTTATACTTTATTTAAATAGAATCACTTCTTCTAAATATTAAAGAGTGAGCTCACTTAGCTTGACTTTGACTTTAATTTTGATTGATGAATTTTTGGACAAAATTTAACTTTTACTAATTCATTTTCTCTTTTAAACTAAAATAATTAATTCACATGAAATAAATTACTTAATTAAAATTCACTGAATTAATTTTTCAACAAAAATAGTCACCTCCCTTTCCAACAATCATCTTCTTTGCATTTGTTAGTAGCTATAAAATTTTAGAGATTTTGCCTCATTTGACACTGAAAAAATGAAAACATAGGATTCTTCTTCTTCCTAAAAACAAACAAAATTTATATATTTCTTCTCTTCTTTCTCTGCATAAGTCTTTCAAGAAAAACAGTGAGTGTCGTGTAATTTACTCTGTTAGTTGAGCTTGCTGAAGTTTTGCGATTAATTTCAATTGTCATATGTTGCATAACAACGTTCCATATCCTGAGAGAAATTAATCCAAACCTTGAATAAGTATGTGAAAAATAAATTTTTCAAGAAAAGACAATTTTTTGTGGGCTTGAAAATTTATCAGAAATGAAAATGTCTCAATCAAAATTCACATTTACTAAACGGCCAAATCCAAGAAATTAACTCCGAATATTCAAAGTAGATAAAGACCTAGATCAATTCTTCACCGTCTCAATTTTCTTTAAATCAACCATGATACCTTCATCAAAGACAATATAACCGAAAAATGCCATAGACTTCATTTTACTTCCATTGTATCACTTAACCGTGGTAGGTTGACATAATTAGTATAAACACCGAATGCATATAATTAATATTTCTTGGCCAATTACAAAATATAGACGATAGTCTTTTTTAGATCTCTTATACATAAAAATACAAATAACATAAGACTAAAAAAAATGTAACTAACCCACAAAATCAATTCTCCATCATTTTTACTATGTCTTAATTAGTAGCTCATTTTTATTGCTTCCAATTTTGGATTTAGTAAAATGAAAGAAGCTTTTATATATATATTAAGAAATAAAATATATGGCATAATATTAGGGTTGCATGTTCTCAGGTAGATGGTGCCATTAAATTATTTGGGTTGCATTTATTCAAGTGGATACCTATCTACCTTAGGGTCACTTTCTCTAAAGGACATATATATCACACCTCCACAAACTTCAGGTATACCCTATTTGTAAGTGCAATGATTGAATTTCATGTCTTACCTCTCATCTGAATATAATCGAGCTTTAATGTAAATATCAGACACTTGATAATAGTCAAAAGAAAATGATTGAACTCTAGAATACACAAATCCAAGTATGTGTGGGGGGGGGGGGGGGGGGGGGGGGGGGGGGGGGGGGGGGGGGGGGGGGGGGGGGGGGGGGGGGGGGGGGGGG